>VZTJ01005969.1:0-59307 GCA_013397795.1 Orthonyx spaldingii
GATTCTGTGATTCCATGAAAATATTGGAGCAGTCTGCCTGGGGATGTGGTGGAATCACCATCCCTGGACATGTTTAAAAAGAGATTGGATGTGGCGCTCAGTGGCATGGTTTAGTTTAGGTGAGGTGTTGGGGCATGGGTTGGACTCGATGATCTTGAAGGTCTTTTCCAGCCTGATGATTCTGTGATTCTGTGATTCTGGGCACGGAGTGGACCGGAAGTTTCAGTCCTGCCGCCCTCCCCGCAGCCCAACGGGGCACAGGCACTGCGCTGCCGTCCAGGGGAGCAGGACGACACGCGCCGGGGATACCGGTGGCCCTGGCCCCCACAGTCCGGTTCCTCGGCACTGCATGGCCCTAAGGCCCCGGCTATGTGGCTTCGGCCGTGGCCACGCTGCCGCACGCCTCATGAAGGGGGGGTTGGGGGAGGGGGGAAATGGCTGTTCTGAGTTTTCACTCTCTCTTCATTTATATGCCCCTAAAATATGCCCATTAATATGCCCCCTAAATCAGCAGAGGTGCCTTGGTCTCTCTTGAGCATACTAGCCTCTCACAGAAACCACACCTTGGGGCTCTGCCCCCTCTTTTCCCTCCACAGACAAAAAACCATGTTATGCACACCTAAGACATTTTGACTGAAAAGTCTTTTACGAAATCAAGACCTTCAGAAATGTTGTCACTTTTAAGGGGTTGGTGAGATTGGGACAGGGGGAGGAGAAGGAAGTTTTTTGTTTATTTATTTTTATAAAAGTACTAGTGTCTTCAAAAACAACCAAATTCCCTTTTTCTCTTAAGAGACCTGTAAGCATCATGACAGTTGAATTGCATGTTTACCTGCATTTGGAAAAGTTGTGGAGACTTTCAGCCATGACAATTATTTGAATCCACATATTAGTATGTGATACTAGGGTCAAGGTGTCTCTTGTAAATGTTTCTTGTTTAATTGCAGATTATGGATGTGGGGTGGCCTGATCTCCATGCTCCACTTCTTGATAAGGTGTGCACCATCTGCAAGGCTATGGAGTCCTGGCTGGACAATGATCCTCAACACGTGGTGGTGATCCATTGCAGAGTAAGTGCAATGGATGAGTTTGTATTCATTTTCAAAAACCTTGTCCTTTGCTATTTTCATTTTAAAAAATAAAAAGCTTGATCTGTTTTCAATGTTGACAGCAGTGTGCCAGATGTTCTGTTGAGGTAAGCTTAAATCCACTGACCTTGCATGCTTGTTAAAGATTTCTTTTTTATGATGACTAAGGTCCTGTCCCTTGCTGCAGGTATAGGATGCACGAATGTTACTTCATATCCTTCAAGGGTCACTGTTACTTCTGTGAATGTATTTCGAAGCTTGAGGTTTTTCCAGCTTGGTAGGAAACTCTCAGTGTCCTGCGATACTCATGAATTTTGTTAGGATAAGGATAGGCACTGTATCACAGACCACAGACTGTGTATGGTTGTAGGAAAAGAGGTCATTAAGGGCCTCCTGGATACTTTTGAAAGGTTTTAACTGACAGCATCATTACAGTGTCTTAGAGCAAAGCTGCCAGTATGCTGTGTTGCTTCCTCCTGCTTGCCCACAATAAACAGAAATAAAGAAAAACTTCAGTTAAATTTGGATAAAATGTATTCAGAACTGGGTTGGTAGCTGTGCTCATGACTCTTGAGGCAAACCTGTCTCTGTATCACTGGCAGATGTTACTCTAAATGAAATGACGGTGATAATGGGACTGAAACTTCTCTTCAAGTCAGGTTGTATAGTCCCCAGTCCTGAATTTCTTCCAGGCAGAATGCCATTATTGTATGAAACACCTGAGATCTTACTAGTTGCAGGAATGCAGCCAGAATGGCCCATACATGGAACAAAAGAAAAAGGAACAAAGTATTTCTAGGTATACAATGATATACAAATTGATAATGCATGTTCTTGATTAATGCCTTTTGCTAATATCAGTTTCCAACTACAAATATAGATACAGCCAGCTACTATCAGCTGGGAGACTGAAAATATCTTGAAATCTGTGAGAATTACTGCTTGTTAAATGTTATTGAATTTGTCATGTAAATTATTTAAAAATATTTTAGAACATTTTAAAAATTCTCCATAGAAAATCAGTTACTATAAATCTCAGGGAGTGGATTGATGTCTCAGGGACTGGGGAGGTAAAAAAGCAAAACCTGTCACAAACTCCTGTTCTTTCCAAAATAGGTATTTTATAGCATTTCATCCTGGGAATTGCAACATTGTCTATACTTGTTGTGAGTGATCTCTGGAAAAAATAATACAAAATTAGAATAGTGCATACAATTTTTCTTTTTTTTTTCTCAATTAATTCCTCTTAATTGGTAAGACTTGACAGGCATGCACATAGAAATCCTACTTAGTGGTTTTTTATGTCATTTATCAGCCAGCTTACATTGACAGATAAGCTGCTGCCCATTATTTCCACCTTTCCATCAACACAGGATGCATGAGCAAAAGGACTCTGAACCTCTTGTCTTAAAATTGTATTTAGTATGAATTTTATATATAATAATGCCCAGTAATGCAATACATAAAATAAGTTATCATTCCCTTTTTCCTAATACAGGGAGGAAAAGGAAGGATAGGCGTAGTCATATCATCGTATATGCACTTCACCAATGTTTCTGCAAGGTAAGTGTGAATAATGCATGTTGTGTGGTTTTTTACAATAAACATTGGGAAAAATGCCTTTTAGTTGACTACAGTCTGTCAGCTTACTGTTTGTCAGTTAAGGTTTGTCAGGTTTTCTTCTCAAAGAGTTTTGGAGCATGTCTTTCTTAACAGAACCTGCTTTCATGACAGCTTTCTTGTAAGCCTGCTTCCAGCAGGAGACTGGACTAGGTGACAGCCTAAGGTCACTTTGAAACTGAGATTTTATTGGTTGGCAGAAAACTTTTCTAAAGGATGTTTGAGATGAAGGGTGGAATGTGAAAGAAGCATTTTTTGTAATGATACTAGCTTTATTCTCTTAAATCTATCTATTTGCCACATCCATCAAGTGGCCTCTTGAATCGGTGAGAAATTATGCCTTAAGACCTTAAGGAAAACAGTTATTAGAATCTGGAGACAGTGTTTGAATAAGGAATTCCTAGACATTGATCCAAGTGCAGAATGAAGTGTAAGAAATAATCTAGATTTGATCCATTACTGTATTTGATGGAGTCTTGAATCACTAGAGGTTGATGGCAAATTACTCATGAATGTCAGTCAATCTAGAATTCTGGAAAATAATCCATGTTCATTAGGATAAACCCAATTTATAAATAATTATAGACCAAGAAACTAAGAACATTGTATACACCAATATGTGCTGAAAAAAATACTTGCTTCAGTTAGTAATTGTGACAGTGATTGCCACAATTTCATATTTTTTTGAGAAGTATTGTGAATGACAAAAACTGTCGAGTGAGGGTAGTGCAGTTGTTGTGGTGTGATTTCAGTGTTGCAATATTATGTCATCCTTAAAGGTGGTACCTGGCTATAAATACATTTTAGTAACACCATTACAGTCACATTCAGGTGTTGTTTTGTTAAGCCCAGCAATGAAAGGTATCACCTTTTACCCCAAACACATTCAGGATTCCTCCAGTGAAGTTGCAGGAGAGGAGTGAGCTTGGAAGCCCTCTTTAACTTTCTGGATATCTGGCAGCTGCTATCCAAAACTTAACTTTTCTGTGTAAGAATGAGGTTGGGGGTTTCCCAGATAGGATTTGTATATCCCTAACATTATCAAGACTCTTGAAAATGGTACATAGCAACCTTGCAGAAGCAGAAATTACTGCAGGTGCTGCGGTTGAGGGTGCTGTTTACTGTGTCTGAAATGGTACTTAGAAGACTTTGAAGATGTTCACACTAAAGAAAGTTCATAATTATCAGCATATATCGGTGTCCTGGTTCTGGCTAGGACAGGGTTAATTTTTTGAGGGGGCTTGAGGGAGCATGGCCAGTACTCAGAGGTTGTTCTATACTACCTCATGTCATTGCCCAGGGGTGGGAGGAAGAGAATCATTCAGGATAGAAGGGGTCCCTTCAGGTTGAGAAAGTGTGGCAGAGGGAGCTACCCAGCACTGTCTATTGTTGGGGGTTTCCACAGTGAACAATAACGTTTCCTTTCTTCTACTCACTGTCATTAGTACTGTTGTTATTACTGTTCATTTTCTTATCTCATTCCTGTGTCCAGTAAATTGTTCTTATTCAACATCTTTGCCCTTTGTGCCTCTAATTCTCCTCTCCATCCCACTTCATGGGAGGCGGGGAGGAGGGAGGGAGCAAACTGCAGTGTGGTTTGGAGAGTGTGAGTAGGAGCTCTAAATTAGGGAATTTCATTCTTGAACCATGACAACATACCAAAAAAATCTAGGCTTACTGAAATCTAATGAATTTAGGCTTAGTACCTCTGCTGTGAAGACAGGCTAAGGGTTAAGTTTGGGATTGTTTAGTCTGAAAGGAGTAGCCTCCAAGCAGACCTTCTGACAGTCTTCCAAAAGAAGACTACAAGAAGGCCTACAAGAAGAGTGGAGTGGGACTTTTTCAAAGTAATGCAGTGACAGGACAAGGGGGGAATGGCTATAGACTGCAGGAGGGTTGATACTAAACATAAAGGATAAATGCTTTACTTTTACAGTGGTGAGACACTAGAGCAGGTTGTCCAGAGAAGTTGTGGATGCCCCATTCCTGGAAGTGTTGAAGGCCAGGTTGGATGGGGCTTTGTACAACCTGTCTAGTGGAAGGTGTCCCTGCCCATGGCAGGAGGGTTGGAACAAGATGATCTTTAAGGTTGCTTCCAAGCTAAACCATTCAATGATTCTATGAAAAACCCTTTTTGACACAACCCCCCTTTAGTTGTATGTTATAATATCAAATTTTCTCATTTAGGAAGGAATAATGTGTTATCAAATTTAATGAGGTCAAATAGAACTCTGCAATTGTTGGTAAACTCAATTTTAACAAGCGAAGTACTAGCAGTTTTTGGCCAGTTAGGAATGGGCTGCCTAAATTCTGGATGGTAGTATGGGTGAAGATGTATGAGGATATATGATGGACTGGGTGAGAAAGAGGCTTTGGGTCAAGAATATTTTAAGTATACACTGTAATTTTTAACACCCATGAAGAAAAGGCTTGACTTGATAGCCTGATCCAGCACCCTATCAAGAAAAATGGCATCTTCTGATTAATTTTTGGAAAAGGCATAAATTTCATTTTTATCCTGATATGTATATGTGTACTTTACACAGTTTTTTTCCTCTGAACTCATTTAGATTGAACTAGTTGTGGAATTTAAAACTTGAGATTCTGGTGTGTACTTATATTTTGAAACTTCCAGATCTTTTATGTTCTGATGTAAATTAATACTGTGAACTACATCTCAGACATGTTGTTTTTATCTGGAATAAATACAAAAGAATCAGCATATCACATTACTTGGCATATGTGATTAACAGCATTCTTACTGATTTTTGGCACTTTTTTTTCTTTTTTTCTGCACCCTCTTGCCTTCCTTCACCCAAAAAGACCCACATCAGAGCCATTCTGGATTGGGAATAGAAGAAAATGTATTTATTGGAATATGTTGCTCTTTGATTGCGTGTTTGAAGAATGTGTGGTTGGCTGATGTAAAATAGTTCTTTTTCAAAGATAGTCTCTTCCTTGATGACTCAGGGTACAGGAAACAAAGGCTGAATGAATTGCTGACTGCTTAAATTAACCTCTATCCTGGTACTACAGTTCTTTCTGAAAAAGAAAATAAATTTGTATTTTATAGAGAGAACTCCCCAGTGACACTCCCAAGAAATTATGGCAAGTATTCTTGAGCCTGAGCGGCTTAGTTTTGCCAAAGTTTTTTGCATTCTGATTTCTACGTATTCATATTGGAAGTATGCAATCCAGTTAATTGAATAAGGAAGTAGGTGCTTTGCTCAGGAAACTGTCTTAAGATATTGAATAAGAAGGTGTCAGTGGAATAAACAATGCCCAAAATGTCCAAACAATGTCCACAATGTCCAAAGTACTAGAGTTGCTAGTTAGGTGCTTCTTTGTTTTATTTTTCTTTACTTCCCTCCTTTTTTTCTTCCAAATGTTTTTGCATGTTTCAAGTAGTAAGCTGCTGAATTTTCAAGATGACACTGAAGCAGAATAACATGTGTCTCTTTTTTCACAGTGCTGATCAGGCTCTAGACAGATTTGCTATGAAGAAATTCTTTGATGATAAAGTTTCAGCTTTAATGCAACCATCCCAAAGAAGGTATTCAATTTGTTTCTAATTCATATCAGTAGCAAATGTCATCATCATCTTCTGCTCCCATCCCTTACTCCCTCCCCAGCTATGTGAAGGCTATTTCCACAAGATCCTCCAGTGCTTCCTGAATTTTCAGCACTTTATCTTATATTAATATTCCTTGATTGATACCTCTCCTTCAGTTCCCGTATGTGACCCCAGATAGACAAGGCCTTTTGTACCATACAGTTATCTAAATGGGTTCTCACTGCATTTTTTGTTAACAAAGAGATGCAACCATCTATTTCTTGATTGTTCCAAGATAACATTAAACTCATTTTTCTGTAACATAATGATGAGTATGGAATGTGTGCTGATTAGTGTGCAATGAAGATATTTTTTCTAATTGTTTAGAGAATCTGCAGATTATGTACTTGCCCCATGTCCATGCTAGTAAATGTTTGTCAAAGCATGCAATATTCATTATGTTTATCTGGATATGTTACCTTTTCAGTCTGTCTGTATGACAAAGGTTGAGTTAGGATTCAAAGTAAAAAGCACTTTGGAAAATGAATAGTTCTGGGGTTCACTATGTATCTTGTTTTAATGAGAGGTAATGAAACGATTCACTATCAAAAGAGACTGATGTACATCAGATGAGTAATTGTGATATAGGTGAATCTTTTTTAGAAATATAAAATATCATCTGGGTTTGTTTTGGTAATTACTGTTCATTTTTTTGTCTTAATTCATGTGTATTCAGTAGGTTGTATAGAAGTTGTTTAAAGTATAAGACTTTGCTAGTAATTAAAACAGAAAAGTCAGTAGTAACAACTAGTGTAAGGCATTTGGTTCTGTTAATCTCTAAATAAAAACTTACCAGTTACTTTTTTAACCCATTAGGTGACATGCACAGCTCTTTTTAACTTGAAAAATAGTAACACAACATTCTATTAGACTTGAAATAAACTTTTCATAAGTGGAAGTTTACTGGCCTTTTTTTTGTTTCCGTTTTATGCTCGCATATTATGTGTATTGCATTTCAATAATAAGGATTTGAAAATGCTGCCTACCGGACAGAGAAGTATGAACCATAGCAGCAAAAGAAAAGAGATGTTGTTAATCTTCCCATCAAGAAGCTCTAGGCAGCAGGCATATTTCAGTGAGAGCCAGAAACCCCCATAACAGCCTGTGAATTGTGCATCAGGGCAGTTTTTCAACCATGTTGACAGGAACCTTCACTAACTACTAACTTAGGTGAACTGTATGTGAGCCCTAAAGCTAGAGGTTAAATAAGTATAAATGGTTGCATCTGCCTTTCCTAGCGCCGCTTCAAGGACGCTTGCTTAATTTTTCCAGGGGTAACTGCGGGGTGAGGGTCTCAGGGATACTCAGTTTGCTTCTTGACTGATGGAGTTAACATCTTTGCTCACCAGTACTGAGCTTGAGCTGCCCTTACCATCTTCCAGACATAAACACATACTTTGGAGTGTCATTTCTCTTTAGAAGACAGATGGTTCTGCAAACTATTTGTCAGAACTGTTCTCCCGAATCTCACCTCTCCTAGCTTTGCCTGGCCTGGCAGTGGCCACTAACCTTATTGCAGAGAAAGGAAAACCAACTCTCTTAATATTTGTGGGTAATTTTATACTCCTTTGTTCCCATTCTGATCAGTCAGTGGCCTTTTAATATACTTTTTCTCTGAAACCATTGCTGGGTAATTAATTAGTTAATGATATCCATGTTAAAACCCAGTTGATGTATAAATAGGTATAATTTAAGTGGATGTCAAAACTTTAAAATAAGACAATACACCAATTTTTCACATTTTGAAACCTTTTCTCCACTAAATCTTGTCCAGATAAGAATAACTTGTGGCCATTAAGTCACTTAGCTTTTCCCTACTGCTATTTGGGTACTGCAACAATGGCAAGAAAAGTAACTGTAGACCAGATCTATTTTGAATCCATTCTCAGATAAGCACTTGAAGATTTGTCCAAATGAGAAATGCAGATAGAGACCCTTCATATGAAAAAAAATTTCTCATAAACCTTTAGGATAAATCTTAGAACACTCTTCTCAAAAATAAGCCAACTGCCTATAAGCCCCTTAAGTGCACTGCCTTGAGAAAGGCTTTCAAAAATTCAGTCAAATTTTTGGAATAATTGAAAGCAGGTAGAGAGAAGATGTTCACACTGATATTAATAAATGAATTTATTAAACTCATGAGAGGTCACTGACAAAACATTTTAACACACTGTTTTTTTGGTCATGTTAGGTGTGTCAGTCTGTAAATTTGTGCTTTTGATGTACCAAATCCTTTCAGAAAGACTGAAGGAGGAAACAAAAAAAAGGTTGCCTTTTCTTAACATTTCAAAATAAATTGAGCTTTGCAAGGTCTTTATAAAATGAAACCTATTTTAAACCACCATCCCTATTCTGGGATAGTAAAGCTATTGTTATTCGGCAGGATATCCTTAGCTGTGGTGTTACCAGGAGTTCAGTTAATGAGATCTGTGCATAAAGGTGAAAAAGAGGTGATTTTCCTCCATACATGCCTGAGAATAAAATTAAATGAAGGTCTTCTCATAGGCATGTAAGAAAAAGGGACTCAAAGCCCGTGGAAAAATTAAAGGACACTGCAGTGGTGTTTGCTTGCATGTAATTGCTCATGAGCTTGTGTCCAAACCAGGTATTAAATTGCAGAAATAGAGTAATTTTCACATTGGTGTGGTAGTTTTCCTCTTGTTTTGTGCTGAATGAGATCACATTATGAAGATATTATTTGACTGCATTGCCCTTAATGTTAAGATTTCTGACAAGGGCACTTCTTGCTGTTGTTTTAATGAAGATATAACTTCACTGTAAATTGGGTGAGACCCATATCACGCTGCTGTGAAAGACATGTAAGACTACAGTTGCAACTAGGAATGTGTACCAAAACAATTAACTTTACTGTCTCTTCTACTTTGTTTCTTACTTAGACTAGTAATGTAAATAACTAAACTAAATATATCAACAATAGCAGTGTAACAGCCATGGATTTATACAGGGGTAAATTAAAGTGTCTTTTGATGCTGTTTGTGAAGATTATTATTGTGGAGTTACATGCTTTGTCACAATGTTCTTCATTATCCGTAATCTGGAAATATCAATGTGTAAATAATGTATTTCCCTGATATTAGTGGTTTTATATAATTAAGATAATTTTTTTTCTTTTTAGATATGTGCAGTTCTTAAGTGGCCTTCTATCTGGATCTGTGAAAATGAATGCAACCCCTCTTTTCCTGCACTATGTTATCCTTCATGGCATCCCAAACTTAGATGCCATGGGAGGTAAATAACCTAATTTTTCCTATTCAGGTGTAGGATCAAAGTGTTGTTTCATTTTAGGACTTTCTAGAAAGCCTGCATGAATCTCAAAGTAGAATTAATATCTTCTTGATATCCATCCAAATATTCCCAACAAAGAAACCAGAAGAGGAACATTCTAAGAGTAAAAATTGGAGCAGGCGAAATCAATTTCTTGTTCTCTGTTAAATGAATAGTTGATGCTATTCATGTCTGCCTAGTTTCTGAACGGTTGTGGTCCCTGTTACTGCAAAGGATCTGAGAACCTGGTCAGATTTCACAGTAATTTCCTCTTTGTTTTGGGAAATAATTGTAAATAAAATCTCTTTTCTGTTTTGGATTAGATTTTGTGTAGAAAAGCTGTTTGGATAGGGTGTACTTACAAAATTATATAGAATAGTTTAGTTTGGATAAGGACCTCCAAGATCATAGAGTCCAACCTTTGACCTGTCATTACCTTATCAACTAGATCATGGCACTAAGTGCCATGTCCAGTAGTTTCTTGAACACCTACAGGGATGGTGACTCCACCACCTCCCAGGGCATTCCATTCCATTCCATTCCATTCCATTCCATTCCATTCCATTCCATTCCTTCCAAAGTTTTTCCCTTTCAGTGAAAAAATTCTTCCTGATGTCCAAAAGGAACCTTCCCTGTGCAGCTTGAGGCTGTGTCCCCCTGTCGTGTCATTAGTTGCCTCAAGAAGGGGCTGACTCCCACCTTGCTACGACCTCCTTTCAGGCAGTCATAGGGAGCAATAAGGTCTTCCTGAGCCTCCTTTTCTTTAGGTTAAACAAACCAGCTCCATCAGCTGCTCCTCGTAGGATATATGTAGAGACCCTTCACCTTGACATTTTCTGGACACACTACAGCACCTCAGTGTCTTTCTTGAAGTGAGTGGCCCAGAACTGGACACAGTAATTGAGGTGTGGCCTCACCAATGCTACTAAGGTGGCTGGCTATACTAAGTGGCTTTAAAATTAAAATGATAAAATGAGATACTGTGCTAGAGCACAGTAAAGGAATCCAAGTTTAATGATTGGACTTGATGAACTTAGAGGTCTTAATGATTTATGATTAAATAACAGTTCTGTGTTTCTGTATTTTTATTTTTCTAAGGTTAAATAGCACTGGTCTTTTGTAATATAATCAGCATGAATTTGCAATGATTACATTGTTGTTGTTTAGTCTGATTTTATTTCTAAAATAACTACTTGAATAAAGTTAGGGTATTGTTTGTTCTAGGTAGAAATTTAAGGGCCTTACTGATTTTGAAACAAAACTGAAGATCAAGTAATTTGTTTATTTTAAAAATGTTTTTATTTTAGATTGGGGGTTTGCTTTTGTTTTGGCCATTATCATTCTTCCCTTAATAATTCTATTTTCTTATAGAATTTGTTTCCTTTCTTACGAGAATCCTTTAAAGTCTCTCCCTATTTAATTCAGAACTATTCTGTAGATCAGGAAAAAGTGTCTTTTTCATAACACAACACAACAGAAACATAACACAACACAGCATAGCATAGCATAACATAATATAAAATACTTTTTAAGCCAATTTTGCTTTGAAGGGTATTTTGACAGTCCATCATTGCCACTTGTGTGCCGCTTTGCTCAGTCTGGATGTGCATGAAGCTTCCTAGTTGTAATTGTTCTCCTGTATCTGAATATTACAAAACACACTTTTTTACTGGCTTCTTTTCAGCTTGTCGGCCTTTTCTGAAGTTATACCAGGCTATGCAACCAGTTTATACATCTGGAATATAGTAAGTTGTAAGCATTTTCCGTTATGTTTGAATTTAGGTTTTAATTTTCATGATTGCTCAATTACATAGCCTTTTTTAGTTTTATTTGTAGGTTTCTTGTTTCTTTTGTGTTTTTGTGTCTTTAAACAGTTTTTTTTTTCTTTTCTCTCAAGTAGCATAGGGTCAGAAAATCAAAGTCGAATCTGCATTGCTATAGACCCTGTCCAGCTTTTGAAGGGTGATATTATGGTAAGTTAATTGTATGGAATGAAAATCTATTGACATATCTTTTAGTTTACAGTCTCTGACCTGTTTTATGTTCTTGTAAAAAAGTTAATTGAGGAAATGCTTGGAGATGCTGCAGAATATTTTAGGTTAATTCAGTCATCATCTTTGGCTTTCATGGGAATAAAAATTCTTATAAAACTCAAACTAGAAGGTTTATAGGAGCAAATTGTTTTCAAAACAATTGCTCTCAGCATTCTCATTTTATAGCATCACCAAGTCCAGTAAGGCCTATATTGCTGTTTTCTTTATAAGATTACTTGGGGAGTATTTGTAATCTGGCATTAAAATATCTTTTCCTGTAATTTGGCAGGCAGTGTGCACAATTGTAAAACTACCTGCTATAAAGAAAATACCTAAGTAATTCTAAATTGTTCTGGCACTCAAAAAGGTGTGATACCAAATAAGGGATAATGTCCTAAGTCTGGCCAGTATAGGGTTAAATTTTGCAGTAGCCAGGCAGGGCATGATTAGAACCCAAAGGTTATTTTGTACCATCTCATGTCATTCTTCAGGTACAGGGGAAAAACTGCCCTCTGAGTCAGGTAGCATGGTGGAGGGAGTGCTTGGGTATTGCTGGTGTTTCTGGGGAGTAGGCAGGAGGAAGAACGGGAGAGGTCTGTGAGCAATCGTGTGCATTGTCTGGGGTTTTGTTACTTGTACCCTCTGTCATTTGTATTCTTGCTGTTACTGTTTGTGCCTCCCAATTCTCCTCTTCAACCTGCTGCGGGGGAGAGGTAGTGATCGAGCAGTGTGTGTAGTTTGGAGTGTTTCAGAACACTAAATTGGAGAACACCATTCCTAAACCATGACAGCCTTATTTGGCATCCAATGTGAGGCATGAAGGATTAAGATAACAAGAGGTCTTCCCAGAGTGGGTTGGAAACAAGCTTGATCTAATCATTTGTTGCATTAGGTCCAGAGCTACTGGTCACAATGTTGCTTGATTTGTCCACCTGGTGTGGTACCTAACTGTATATATTTCCATACCCCATGATATTTTTCAGATCAGGGAGAAGGATCAGGATTGTTTTGTTGATTACTATGTGATGTCAGCTTATGATGGGATAACGTCAAGGGCGATGAGGGTCATTTGGGACATGTATTGAGTGCTGCGCTCCTGCCCTTACCTCCAGCACTACCTTTGGAAGTCCATTAATAATGGTACCCAGTTTGTGGGGGGAACAGGGGAGAATGATTTTCCCCAGCTTTTCACCTCCTTTTTCTCCTTCAGACCTGTTCCAACAGTTTCTGAGAATTTTGAATTCCCCTTGGGTGTTTAGGAAAGGGTTAGGGTTCTTGTGGTTAGGTCTGCCAGCTCTCCTCCGTGTGGTCCACATCATGTTTAGAGTTACAGGAGATTTTTAGGAGGGTCTTTCAGAGATCTGCCCCGAGGGTTGGGAGTCATGAGTGGCATGGAAGGTAGGAGAAAATGGGCCAGCTTTTGAAGGACTATTCTGCTCCAATGGTTTGTAAGTTTACCCGTGAGCAACTACAGGACTCTGTTGAAGTGATAAAATATGCAAAAGAAAAATGCTGTGGCGGTTCCAGAGAGGCGTGAAGTCATGCATTGTGCTAGGCTCTGGCTGCTATTTATTGGCATTGCTCAGTACCAGGCAGTACCCTCAGGAAGAAGAGGAGGAAAGCAGATCAACAGGCACCGTGGCCACTCAAACTGCTGCTGAACTAGGGGAACAACATGTGCTGGTAGCAGTTGCCCCTATACAGAAGAAGAAATCCGAGACCAAATCAGTTAGCATAATGAGGGAAGAAGAGGCAGTAGGGCCCTCCACAAGAGGAAGAGGCAGAGCCAGAGATAATCACTTGATCCCTCTCCCTCAGTGAGCTATGAGACATTGGTAAAGATTTCAGCCACCAGCTGGGTAGCCCCTGGTGACATGGCTGGTCCGATGCTGGGATATTGTGGCCCACAATATGAAACCAGATGGTAGTGAAGCTAAGCAACTGGGATCCCTGTCCTGGAATGTGTACGTTGAGATTGGGAAGAGGACAGAAATTCTCGGCCTCTGCAGGTGACTCGTGTCAACTATAAGGAGTCTCTTGTATCTTAACAAGGATGATCTATTAGTGCACCAAGACAAGTGGAACACATGGAAAAGGTACCCAGTACTTTAGAGAATTAGCTATGCTGGAGGTACTTTATAAGGATTCAAATAATGAACAATTCCCTATAAATCTAGATGAAGTTCAGTGTACACAAACACCACATGTGGCAGAAGTTCTTAGGGAGTGCACCATTGCCCTATTATGAACTCATTGACAGTGATGTCGTGGTAAGAAGGTGAACAAAGAATGGATGATTTAGTTACCAAACTCCAGCTATACTGAGAAAGCATCTCTTCCTCCCTATGGGCCTGCATCTTGTCTGTGGAAAGACTGCTGGAGGAAGGACCTCCAGCAATTTAAAGAGGACTACCAGCAATTTAAAGAAGTGTCCCATGCTCTGCCAGTACAGACCAGTCTCTACTATTAGCAACAAGCGTCGCCCTGCTCAAGAGAGAGTGTACACACCACAAAGCAACCTGTGGTTTTACCTGCATGACTATGGAGAGGACATATGGAAGTGGGATGGAAATCCCACCTTTGTGCTAGCAGCACCAGTGTGAGGTGAGAGGAAGCACAACTACTGCAGGAAATTCTGCAAGGATAAATCCTGCTCCAGTTTTCAGTGAGTAAGTCCTCAGACAGAATAGGAGGACTGATGTTACTTCCAATGCTCTTGAAGGGATCTCCATACTTACAAGAAATGAGCAACAAGTGCTGTTACCAGGAGGGCCCCTACCTCTAGTCAGGTGGAAGAAAGGGACAATCTGGTTTATTGGACTGTGTAGATCCCATGGCCTGGCACATCAGACCCACATGAGTGTAAGGTTTTAGTTGACACCAGTGCACAATGTACCCTGGCGCCATTGAGATCTGTAGGGGCAGAATCTTTTGCTGTTTCTAGAGTAACAGGGGGATCCCAACAGCTGACTGTGCTGGAAGCTGTAGTGAGCCTGACTGGGAATGAATGGTAAAAACACCCAGCTGTGACTGGTCCAGAGACCCCATGCATCCTTGGCATAGATTACCTCAGGAGAGGGTATTTTGAGGACCCAAAAGGGCATCGTTGGGCTTTTGGGATAGCTGCTGTGGAGGCAGAGGAAATCAGACAACTGAACACCTTTCCTGGTCTCTCAGAGGACTCTTCTGCTATGGGACTGCTGAAGGTTGAAAAATAACAGGTACTGATCACTGCCACAGCAATGTACTATTGACAATACCGCAACACACTGGGACTCCATGATCCCCATGCATGAGATGATTTATCCACTGGAGAATCAGGGAGTGGTCAGCAAGACTTGCCCACCCTTTATTAGTCCTGTATGGCCAGTGCATAAGTCCATTGGAGAGTGGAGACTGACAGTGGACTATTGTGGCCTAAACAAAATCACACCACCACTGAGTGCTGCTGTGCTGGACATGCTGGAACTTCAGTACGAACTGGAGTCCAAGGCAGCAATGTGGTGTCACCTTTGACATTGCTAATGCATTTTTCTCTATTCCTTTAGCAGCAAAGTGCAGGCAACAGTTTGCTTTTACCTGGAGAGGTGTTCAGTACACCTGGAACGGACTGCCCCCGGGGCTGGAAACATCTCCACTATTTGCCATGGACTGATCCAGACTGAACTGGAAAAGGGCAAGGCTCCAGAATACTTGCAACACATTGATTACATCATTCTGTGGGGTTACACAACAGAAGAGGTTTTTGAGAAAGGGCGGAAGATAATTCAGGTCTTCCTGAAGTCCAGTTGTGCCATAGAGCAGAGTGAGGTCAAGGGACCTGCCCAGGAAATTCAGATTTCAGGAGTAAAATGGCAAGATGAGTGTTGTCAGATTCCAGTGGATGTGGTCAACAAAGTAGCAGCTATGTCCCCACCAACTACCAAGAAGGAAACACAGGCTTTCCTAGGCATTACAGGTTTTTGGAGGATGTATTTTTCAGATTTCAGTCAGATTGTAAGGCCTCTCTATCAAGCTACCTGGAAGAAGAATGATTTTAAGTGTGTTCCTGAACAACAACAAGTCTTTGAATAAATCAAACAAAAGATTGCTCATGCAGTATCCCTTGGGCCAGTCAGGACAGGATAAGATGTGAGAAGTGTGCTCTATACTGCAGCCGGGGAGAATGGTCCTTCCTGGAGTGTCTAGCAAAAGGTACCTAGGGAGACCTAAGGATGAGCCCTGGGGTTCTGGAGTTGGGAATACAAAGGATCCAAGGCGTGCTACACCCCTATGGAAAAAGAGATCCTGGCAGCTTATAAAGGAGTCTCAGCTGCTTCAGAAGTGATTGACACCAAAGCACAGCTCCTCCTGGTACCTCAACTGCCAATATTGGGTTGGATGTTCAAAAGATGTTTCACACATGCCCCTGATGCATGGAGTGAGTGAGTCATACTGATCACACAGCGAGCTTGAATAGTAAACCCCATTTGCCCAGGGATCTTGGAAGTCATCACAAACTGGCCTGAAGGCAAAAATTTTGTACTGACATCAGAGAAGCAGGAGGAGAAGGTGATGTGCTGAGAAAACCCTGCTATATAATCAGCACCAGAAAATGAAAAGCTATATGCCCTCTTTACTGACAGTTCCTGCTGTATTATAGGGATACATTGAAAATGGAAAGCTGCTGTATAGGAGTCCTGTGTGACAAGTCACAGAAGCTATTGAGGGACAAGGTGGATCAAATCAGATCACAGAGCTGAAAGTGTCCAGTTGGCTTTAGGTATCGCTGAATGAGAGAAATGGCCAGCGCTCTACTTGTACACTGACTTGTTGGTTGGTTGCATGTGCTCTGTGAGGGTTTCTGTACCAGTGGGAAAAGACTAATTGGTAGCACAGAGGTAAACCCATCCCGGCTGTTGAATTGTGGCAGGACGTTTCCTGGATAGAGAAGTTGGCTGTAAAAGTACCTCATGTAGATGCACACATACTGAAGAGTCAGGCTACCAAAGAGCATTGCAACAATAAACAGGTGGATCAAGCTTCCAAGAAAAAAGTATCTCAGGTGGATCTGGACTGGCAACATAAGGGTGAATTATTTCTGGCTTGGTGGGCCCATGACATCTCAGACCATCAGGGAAGAGATGCAACATACAGATGGGCTCGTGATCAAGGGCTGAATTTGATCTTGAGCTCTGTCTCTCAGGTTATCCACAACTACGAAATGTGCTGCAATCAAGCAGGCCAAACGGGTAAAGCCCCTGTGATATGGGGACAATGGTTGAAATATAAATATGGGGAGGTCTGGCAGATTGATTGCATCACACTTGGGCAAACCCGCTAAGGCAAGCAGTATGTTCTTACAATGGTGGAAGCAACCACTGAATGGCTGGAGAGGTACTCTGTGCCTCACACCACTGCCAGGAGCACCATCTTGGGCCTTGCAAAGCAAGTCCCATGGTGACATGACACTCCAGGAAGATGTGAGTTGGACAAGGGGACTAATTTCAAAAATCACCTTATAGAGACCTGGGCCAAAGAGCATGGTATGGAGTGGGTGTATCGTACTCTTTATCATGCACCAGCCTCTGGAAAAACTGAATGTTACAATGGAGTGTTAAAAAACCAGGTTGAAAACAAGGGATGGTGGGACCTTCAAACATTGGGATATAGCAAAGGCCACCTGGTTAGTTAACACTAGAGCTCTACCAATTGAGCTGGCCCTGCCCAATCAAAACTTCCACATACTGCAGAAGGGAATAAAGTCCCTGTGGTGCATAAGAGAAATATGTTAGGGAAGACAGTTTGGATTAGTTCTGCTTCAAGCAAAGGCAAACCCATCCATGAGGTTGTTTTTACTCAAGGACCTGGGTGCACTTGGTGTATAATGCAGAGGGACAGGGAAATGTTGTGTGTGCCTAAAGGGGTTTTGATTTTTGGTGAGAACAGTCAGTTATATTGAATTGTATAATATTGGTTGCTGAATGACACTGCCAATGTATGCCATAACCACCATGGACAGTGAGGATGGATGGCTCCAGACACACCAGTCATGAGTTTCTGATGCAGCTTGCAACCACCCAACAGCACACCAGCCCTCCTGCTGTGGAAGACATCTAGGATGAATAGAACTCACAGTCATGAAGTAAATGGACTCAGCAGACATCTTGGAGGGATTGAGCCAGTGACTATGGAAATGATACCTGTGTTTGTGTGTGTATGTATATATATATATATATGTAGTTGGAAAGTGTGGGATTTGGGCGTGATATAGATGGCATACAGTAAGGGGTGGGTATTGTCCTGGTCCTGACCAGGACAGGGTTAATTTCTGCATTAGCCAGGAGGGGCATCACTAGGATACAGAGGTTATTCTATACCAGCTCATGTAATTTTTGGGGGATGAGGAAGGGCTTCCTTTTGGTTTGGATGGCATGGTGGAAGGAGCAGTTGGGTATTGTTGGGGTTTCTGTGGGGGAGAGGTTTGAGCAATCGTGTGTGACTCGTTTTTTTTTTTTTTTTTCTTGTACACTCCATTATTAGTGTTGTTGCTGTTACTGTTCCTTGTCTTATTTCACTGCATTTTTCAGTAAATTGTTTTCATTTCAGTCTGTGATCTTTATCAATTCTCTTCAGCGTGCTGCAGGGGAGAAGGGGAGGGGGTGTGGTCGAGTGGTGTATGGTTTGAAGTGTTTCAGTGGGAACACAGAGTTGGGGAATATCATTCCTTAACCACGACAGTGACCTTGGTATCAGATTCTTTTTTTAATCTTCTGTCTCCATTCAGTTTGGTATATTGCTCTTTCATTCTTTCACTGAAAAATGGAGAAGCAATTTTTAAATTTATTTTTATAAATTGGCAAACTCTGGAGGTTTGAGACAGTTTCAAATTAAGGAATTTTTGTTACGTATTGAAAGACTGTTGATGCCTAAGGAAATTGAATAGATCACAACAAAAATCAGTCTGAGATGAATTCAGTGTCTCTCAAATGAGATTTTAGAATGAAAAAAAGAGCACATAGCTTTTCAGTAATGCTTGCATCATTTTTAAAGAGATAATCTTCATTAATCCCATGCTATTACTTGAGATAATTCTGAGCAAACCAGTGTCTTTTTCAGCATTTCAGTATTTCCTAAACCAAGACTTCACTTCAGTTTTGAATTTTTTAGAATTATGTCTAAGCAAAAACTTCAGTGGTATCAGACAAAAATAATGATCTGTAAGATGCTCCACCCTTAAATCCAAAAGGTTTAACTACTTGAAATGCATGTTTGTTTGTTTGTTTGTTTTTAAAAAGGGAAATAAAATATCTTGTCTTAGCTTAGGGAATTTGTTAACACAATGTGAATAGCATGTAGTGATATAGAACAGATGCAGCTGTTGAAAAGCTTGAAAAGCTGCACTGACATCTGCAAATCCATATAAGAATTTTCCAGCACATTACAGTGACTTGCATTAATTCTTGATTATGGCATAAAAGGTAGTGGAGTCAGAATTAAAAGTTAAGCTTAGACTTCATTGAAAGCTTATTATGTGTACTGAGCACTAAAAGATATTTTCAGTCTATGGATACAGATGTGAAATATTACTGATTGTAAGAGAGGACAGATTTTCATAAAAATTACAATTCTCTGTAAGTAAGATCTTTAGGGCTAAAATTAAGTTAATTTTAAGTTAGTTTTAATTTTTAATTATTTAATTTTAAGTTAATCTAGGTTAAATCTAAGCCCGGTACTTTGAATTAGAAAGTAAAAAAAAGGAGGATCGCCATCTTTCATTCAGCATTTTTATAAATGAGATTACGCAAAAGACAGTACATTTTGAGTAAGTCCAGCAAGTGTGTGAAGCCAAAACTTAAATTGTGTATAAATGTATATAAACCTAAGCTTTTTCCAAGTATTTTTGCTCACATCATACAATTAAATGGAATTATCACAGTTATTTTCATACCTGTTCTACATTTTGGAGCAGGTTAGTTCTAATATCTCTTGTTGGGGCTGTCTTAACTCTGTTTCTGTCCATTTTTCACTTCTGGGTAAACTTGACTTTTTCATCCTTTAAGATGGTGTTTTGCCTTTATTATAGAGTTGCTTGGCATACTGGAGATTGAGCATTTGTTTATTGACTCAAGCAGTCAGACTGTTACTCATACCTTACCTTTCGGTAATTAAAGTAGTAAAGTGATACTGGTAATTGTGTTGGACTAAAAGGAAGTAAATCCCTTTCACAGACAATGGTTTGTACAGAATGTTCCTTTTAGTGCATGTAAAGCATTGTCTAAAAAAATAATCAAATACTATTTTACCTGGTATTGCCAATATACTGCAGGGGATTCTCTTTAAACAAACAAACAAACAATCTCCTGGCTTTCAGATAAAATAAAGATTACATGCATAGAGAATCTCCCAGCCCTTATAATGGGTTAGAAATATCTGATTTGCATACAGAATACTTGAAAATCAAGCATTTCTAGTATATCGGCTGAAATATTTCAGAAATTGTCCTGTGTGCCATGTATATGGTCAGTGCTGATTAACTTCTGGAATTTAAGATATCATGGGGTTACTATAATGAAGGCTAGGTAGCAACATCTTCTCTTAGATTTTTCAAATCCTGTAGTGAGAATTTCATAACTATGTTTTAATCCCAGCTTTCAGAAGCATCCCTTGTAAGTTCCTACATCTTTCTTGCATTATTTCATTTGAATAACTCTATGCTCTTCAATTGTTTGGCATTTTCTGTCTAGGATACTTTTCTTAGTCTGTCTTTAATAAAAGTGATACTTGTTGTCTTTTTAATGCATTTCAATAATATCTGCTTTATCATAAAATCCTGATATCCTGATATATCAGGATAATATAATAAAATTTTCAGTCCTGTGACTAAGATTGCCAAAATTTTTACATAGTCCTGTAAGGATGCTGAGTGGCTTTGTATTACAGTAGACTCAGAGAATTAGTAGTTAAAATACACCTAGGTTTAGTCTAAGGGAAGGTGGTGTTAGAGAATAGGTATATTGTGTTCACTTTTAGCTACTGAAATTCATACTGGATGTTTTTGTAGGGTTCTGTGTTCTAGCCTAGGTGTCAAAACTACTATCAACTTCTTGCAGTAACCTAAAATAAGATCCTGTCATCACTACAGCAGGTTTTTTTATAAGACCTAAAATAATCAACTTGCAGACTTGCTTTGAAAAAGTCCTCATATTCTTCAGTCATTTTGAAATGGGTGTGCTGAAATTCATTAGTTTGGTAGGGAAGAAGTCTATATCCAGGTCAGCATTTCAATATTGTACTGCCTGATACTGTGATTCTGGCTCATAACCTAGTGATAGGTGACTGATAGTTATGAAAATAGTGATTTTTATTTTTCACATATCTAGAAGTATCTTGCCTTGGGCCTGTGTAATTTTAAAGGATTGAATAATGCATACCCTGCTTGTTTCAACATCAGAGTTGTCTGTAATAAATTGTGTTGTGGCTGCTTTAATTAGCAATTAATATATACACCCATTTGTTCAGAATTGTAAGAAAATACTTTCTGACGTAAAATGTTCTCTGTCTTTCTAGATCAAGTGTTATCACAAAAAATACAGGTCAGCTACTCGTGATGTGATTTTTCGCCTTCAGTTTCACACTGGAGCTATTCAAGGACATGGCTTGGTGTTTGGCAAAGTAGAGTTGGATAATGCCAACGAAGGTACTTGTCTTGTGTGGTTGGTTGGATGTGTTTATGTGTGGGCGTGCAAGCATGTGCATGTGATGATCTTCAGCACCCGTTTTCAAAAGGATTCTTATTTTGGTTTTTTTCCCTTTCTTATTTTTAGGGAAAGGGAGACTGCTTTGAGTTAGTTAAATCGTAGCATGTAACACTGGTAAAACCCTAATGACAAGAAAAGCTCTTCAAGTGAGTTAACTTGTCAGAATAATTCAGATCCTCCTACATAGTCCTTATCACCTTCTCTCACATTTATAAAAACAACAGGCATTTGTTTAAATGGTGACTCTCTTAGTCACCATTGAAGGAAATAGGATGAGCTAAATTGTTCCCTTTTCTGGCTAGTGAAAACAGTCATAAAGTCTGATAATGTGTTTGTGACATAGTCTGAGTCTTTTAATATGCTTCAGAATATCAAAAAATGGACACAAAGGTTTCAGACACACTTGAAAATGTGTTATATTAGTCCTCATATTTTCCAAATTATAACTTCAGTTTTATTATGTTTATATGCAGTATTGGAACTTCCTCAGCCTATGTTACTAGCAAACTAAAATCAAGCATATTTTCCTGCAACATACAACATAAGGCTACCAAATGTTTTGTGGTCAAGTATTGTGGTTTAGGCAATATGGGGAACAATTTTAATTTTCCCGGGTGTGTTTTCTTTATAAGCCATGTCTGTCTAGAGACAGGGATAGGAACTGTACATCTCTTCTGCTTTTGACTGTTCTGGAAAGCAAGCAAAGCTCCAGCTGGCATTTATGTGGTCTTTTCTGGAGAATGGACAAAGAATGTGGCTTTTAAAAGCAGATCACTAAGCTGCAAGTGAGAAGGGAAAAATGATGAGGGTACATGTATAGGTAGATGTAGAGAATCCTGATTTCTGAGTGCTCTGAAACTGCTCTCCTGGGAAACATCTTGCTGAAATCCTATCCTTTGTTCTCAGATGACCGTTTCCCTGATAACAGCAAGGTGGAATTAGTGTTTTCAGGAACTCCAGAGAAAATTCAAGGTGAGTATAGAGAACCAAAAATATACTTAATTTGAAAATAAATCATATTGAAATATGCATTTTTTTAAAAAAAATTTTTACCTCTTATTCTACTTCTCTTGAAAAAAATCTGGAATTTTACTTGGTCATTAAAATATATTAGTTACTGGTTTAAATTAGAAAAAATGAATAAAGACTCTGCATTTATATCAGCATAGAAGTCACCAGATTTTGTTTTAAAGCTGTACCAGAACACTTGCTACTAGTAGAAAACATTTGTCTATCTGTGTAGAACATGGATAGTAGATGGTTTGGCTCAGCATAAGTGACAGCAGTGACCTATCCCATAACCTTTTTTGTATGTCATCATAATTGATTATGTTTGCAGTATTGAAGTTTGGACTGTCTTCAGTTTAACGTAAAGAGATACAGCTATAGTTTTCTTGGAAATGCTTCTGCTTTGAAGTTGACTTGTAGGATATTCTGCATGCTTCCAAAATTCTATTCTAATATGTTTATGTGATAATTATTACTTGCAGTAAGAACTTAAGATCATGCAGAGCATTGCAGTTTAATTCTGTTAATGAATGTATTCTTAGTCATTTTATGGTGTCCCAAAAAGTATGGATTCTGCCTGAGACTGATTGAAAACCAAATACTCTTAACTGTCTGTCTCACACGTATTCCTATTCAGTGTCCTCCTTGTCTTGTGGATTGCATGTTTTCCTCTGTTTTTTCCACACAAGTTTGATAATTTTCGAAGATTATGGTAGCAGCCACTAAGAAGTTGGATTCTGTCCAACTAAGAACAAAGGTCTCACTTGACCTGTTAGAAAGCTATAAAAGAAAACTAGTTTTATAAATGAATTTGTTTAGCATCTTCAAAGTGTTTCTGGATAGTAAATGCTTGAAGACGGGCCAGCTGACATGTCTAAAAAAAGGACCAAGATTTTTTTCAAGTTTCCCTTCCTTAGATGACAAGTGAGAGGCGTGGATTTTTTAATAGGCTTCAAGCTGTTGGAAAGTAAGGCTCTAAGTAACTGAATATTTGTATTCAATTGCTGTCTGAGGAATTAACTGGCTAGGAAGAGCAGCTCACCTTTGATACTGAACAAGTTATATTTCTTTAAGAAGAAGTCTGTGCAAGAGTCTGGGAAGACGTTGGAAAATTCTTTAACTTTAGCACAATAGTATATGATCCCTATATTTGTGGTTAATGCTTAGTTTTGCACCATACAGTTCTTAATACAAATATCAGAGGTTAATGTGACCTTGTGTTAATTCTCTACATCTGTGACTAACAAGTCTTGTGCCAGCTAATGCTTCCTTATTTACTTATATTGGTGATTATTATGTACTAGCAGAGATTGTAATTTTGAGAACAAGAATTGTGGATCAGAACAGAGAATGATAAGAGAAGTATGTTATGACCTGACCTAATGTTTGAAATACTCTCAAGGAGAAAAGATTCATCAGAAAAATCTGGAACCATATCCAAATAAGTCCACATAAATAATTAACATATATGCATGTATTCAGGAAATGTGATGAGTATGTATTAATTTCAGGAATATAACCTTGTCTATTAGGTTACTGCAGATAGATGCTTTGAGGAGAAATTCCCATGCAGCCAGCACTGCTAGTAATATAGGCTTTCTAACCTATGAATTGGTTGGAGAGTTTATTTCCTGGTTTTGGTGACACCTTGAAATACTTATTTACAATTTCTGCAAAATAACTTTTCCACATCTGAAAATATTATAGAATTATAGAGTAACTACAGGGTATCTCTAGTCCTTTCTCCTGCTGAAACCAGGCTCATTTGTGAGATCAGACCGGGTTGCCCAGAGATTTGTCCAGTCAAATAATGAAAAACTTAAAGGATAGAGACATCACAGCCTCAGTGGGTGACCTATTTCAACGTCTGACTGTCCTCACAGTGGAATTATTTTTTCCTTATATTGACTCTAAATTTATCTAGATTCAAATTTTGCCTGTTTCTTGTCCTTCTGCCTTGCTCCGACATGGCTGTTTCTTCTACGGCCTTTAGGAGGCTGATGTCAGGTCCCTGTCAAGACCATCTCATCTCTAGACTGAAGAAGCCCTGATCCCTCAGCCTTTCCTCACAGAGAAAGTCTTCCAGTCCTGACCACCCTGCTCATGCTCCCCTGAATTTGCTTCATTTTATTCATATAATTCTTGTATTCTGTAGTTTGAAACTGGACACAGTATTCTAGAACATAACTGACTGTGACATCTTTAAGAAAGAATTCGGTTGCCAAGAATGTAAGATCCCTGAATATTTAATAATAAAGTTCATAAATCTGCCTTATGACAAATGTCATCACAGAAATTCTCTGCAGATTACTTTTTCCAGGCTGCACATACAGGTACAGGACCATAGCATTCTAGTCCTAATCATAACTATTTTTGTTTTAAAAGTCACAGCATGTGCGTAATACTGTTGCTTTAGAAGAATTTACAGTAGGACTTGCTTCTGTAGACACAGCCAAAGGTTTGATAACTGAGGATTTCTTTGTTCCCTAATCTAGATAGAGGAGAAAAGACAGTCTGTTTGATTTGTATCAGTGTCAAAGCCAAGTTCAAGGTCATGAATTCTGTGCTTTGCTTTCAAATCATTGGACTATGCCTAAATTCCTCACTGTATTCATTTAAAACCAGAACATTATTTAATGCCATGTTACGGGCACAAAAACATGAGTTACTGCTGAAAATATCAGGTGTGTTTGGCAGAGCATACTTAAATGGAGCAAAACACATTGAAAGCAAGCTGTCTTGTCTCAGATTCTGCAGAGCTGCCACCTTGGGGAAACTGGAAGGGACGTGAAGTCACAGTTTTCAGCTCTCCCTATTCATCCTTAGTGATAAATTGGTCTGGTATCAGAATAATAATCCGTATGAATCAGAATGACATCTGTAACAAAGTCTAATTTTATCATTCCTTTAGTACCATCTCCTTCTCGATACTCATAGTTTCATTCTCAAAAGCTCTTTATCATGTCTGACCCTGTAGGGCTAGGTGGATCACTTGTGTTAGTTGTGTTTAGGGACTGATCCAAGTTATCAGCCTACATCATAATCAAAAAGCTCAAGATGAAATTCCCTGAATGATAAATTAAGCTTTTTTTTAAACTGTTTTATTTAACCTTTCTTCCCCTCTTGGTCCTTACATTTCAGAATGTGGTATTGCTATTCAGGGAACAAATGTCTGTCAGAAGGCTACATACATACATCTGTGTGTATGTAATTATGTATAATTATAATGATAATTTTTGGTCTCATATGTTTTTCATTTTAGGATGTGAACAACTTCAGAATGATCATGGAGTAACAGTTGATTACAATACATCAGATCCACTGATACGCTGGGATTCCTATGAAAATGTGAACCCTGATGGGGAAGGTGAGTAATTTTGTCACATTCGACCAAGGCAAAACCTTTTGCAACTGTTCCAGAGTGTTTCAAAGAAGAAAGGAGAATTAATTTGCTTGAAGCTAATGCCACTTTGCTGATGTGTGCAGTAACTGTCAACCCTTCCCTATTTAGCGTTAGTGATTCTAATTTAGGAAAGAAAGCTATAAGTAGTTAAGTGAGATTCCTGTCAATGCACGGAATGAACTGAGACACAACTGATTGATACAAGTTACTTTATTACTTGTAAGTTTGCCTAAAGACTTTTTTTTCTTTGTTCAAATGTTTGTAGTTGGAATTGTAATATAGAATTTTAAGACCAATAAAATAATATGGTGAGTTTGTAGCTTTTGGTTACTATGTTATCTGGAGTATTTCAGAAGGTGCACTAGGCTGCTAATAAATAAACAGTAAAGGATTTGCCTATTTGCAAATCTCCCTTCATAAATGTACCTGTTCTCAGGTTTTAAAATTTTTTTTCTGTAATCAGCTGGCACATACAAAAGATGAAAACCTCCAGTAGTTGCCTTCAGATTCTGACTCCAGTGTGAATGCTCTCCTGATGTTTTGCTTGAGTGAATGCTGTGCTTTTAATGGACGTAATTTTCATGTAAGGACTCAGAATGTTGCACCTGTGGCTGCATACCTCAGTGCATATGCAAGCCAGACATTGTTGCAAGTAAAAACATGAGATAAGGTATTGAATGGATGCCAAAGTTCTTGTTTTTACAACTCGCCTGTTATGAAATGAGAGACACACAAAGCTAGGATACTTAATTAGGTGCTCTCTAGGTTCAGTTTCAATTGGTATTTATAATCTGCATTTAGCATTGACCATCTAATGACCACATCAGTGAGGGCAGAAACTTACTGGGAGCTTGACCTTCTTCCACTGCCTCACTCTTGTAATAGGAGTATTTTCTAATGCACAGCAGACTCCAATCTGCAGAAAACTGAGGGAATACAGAGGGTGGAAAGAGAACAGTCATTGCATGGAGCAGGTAGAGCACTCCACAGGGAGTCATCAGAGTTGGATGAGAATGTGC
Source organism: Orthonyx spaldingii (assembly GCA_013397795.1). Classification (NCBI taxonomy): domain Eukaryota; kingdom Metazoa; phylum Chordata; class Aves; order Passeriformes; family Orthonychidae; genus Orthonyx; species Orthonyx spaldingii. The sequence continues at coordinate 26,810 of VZTJ01005969.1, forward strand.
AGTGTTTTTTAGAAGGAGTAACATCAGAGAGACTGAATTGTGACTGAAGGTGATGTCTTAATTCCTACCCATTATGTTTCCATATAATTTATGACTCCTTTCTCTTCCCCCCCGTCATCCTTTCCCCTTTCCTTTATATATACCTAGCCCTCAACAAGTGATGCATTGATGTGAAATATTTTTTAATTGCTTGGATTGATTGGCTAGATGGATTTGACCTTTCCATCCTCATGCATTGCACTGTAGGTAGCTACAAAGTACAGGAAGCTGAAAGCAGAGATAAGCGTGCAGGCAGCACTCTGTTGGAAGATAGAGAACTGGATGCCGCTCATGTCTTTGATAAGAGTTGGTCAGAGACCATTCACAAGTACAATTAGCTTGTTTGCCTGCTGTTCAGAAGTCATATGTGCCATTTAATAGGTTTTTATATCTAATTTGTGTGCAGGATACTTTTAAAATTACCTGAGATAGAACAAAAATATGATGTGGTAGAATAGATATTGAGAATTTCATTGTACATCTGCAAAAAAATCACTTAAGCTAAAAAATATACCATAAGAATAGATGTATGCAGTTACTCTTTTCTCAAATAAATATTTATGAGGCAGACTGTTACCCTATGATATTCAGTAAGGGAATTGCAGGCAGAGCAATGTTCCTGCATAGGCTGGGCAAAAGTTCACGAGGAGCTAAAGCATATACACAGGCAACAACTATATTTTTCTCTTAAGGATGGGATCAGTACGTAACACAAGTTTGAGTTTAGTCTGCTGCTTAAGGTAAATACAATGCAGTTAGGTCATCTTCTATGTAAGATATATAAACACCAGGACAAGCTTCTCTTTATGGTTTGTGCAGATGTTCATTACCATGCCTGTGCATTAGAAATGTGTATTGCATCCTCGTTTTCACTACAGGTGAGAGACCACTAAGAGGAGATGCTAATTTCACATCGAGAATGTTATCAGAGTCAAAAACCTTAGAATATGAGGTCCTTAGCTATAACCTTGAAGTCTGAGAGAGAATCTTTTCTGTACTTCAGAAAATATTAAGGTATAAGACACGGTGCATTTGAAAGTGCATAACAGTAGTGGTATGTTTAAGGTGCAGGGAAGTCTCATACAGAGTGCCTTTTTCAGTTCTACTTTACATTAAGTTAAACCCCTAGCCTTATGAAGGAACTGGTCTTCATGGTTTTGCTTGTACTTGTTTTCCCACAGGAATTTCAGTAGGAATAGTATGAGATGTTGGTGTGACGTATGATTCTTATATTACCGTTATACACCTTTTTGTTAATTTCAGAAAATGTGGGCCTATGAAATTCCTTACCAAGATGGTTAGGAAGGGTACAACAGAGCCTTGTGAACATGAGTTGCTTTGTAGGTATATGTGTGTGGAATGGCTATTTCCAAGCTGATGTGTTAAAATAGAAATCAGAAGTGATTAAGATAGTAGTATCTCTTTTTAAATGGTACAACTATTTGGCTTTATTACCAAAAGAACAAAAGATGGAAAGACTTGATAAAAGAAAAAGATACTCAAAGGCTCTTGATTTGCTGGCATTATACAGTATTACAGACATAAGCAATTTCCTTTTAAATTATCTTGAACCCTTGGTTAATAAGATTGTGTACATAAGTGTTGACTATAGCCAGGCTGTGGACAGTTTGCTATCTGAATTTAGTTCCTTATCCTTCATTCTTAATATTCCTAAGGAATTTTGACAATTGGAAAGCAATAAATTATTTGCATTTTTTCTTATAAATACTGTTTCTTTTCAGATCCCTTGGGAAGTGGTCCTTCATAATAGATGGAACATTATATTAAGTTCCTAATTTTCAATTTGCATCAGATTTCCTCCTCCTTGAGCAGTATGTTAGCACAGAGACTTCTGTTATGCTGATTTAAAAGTATGCAATTAAGTGTAGGATTTGGAGCCAAAAGAATCTGATCTTCCTACTGCCATGTAGCAGTCTGACATAGTTGCCATTGCTTTTCCTGTGGTTTTGGAGTCAGGACGGACTTTTGCGATAGAAAGGAACAGAAATTACTTTTGATCTTTCTGAGCACTCTTACATTTTTCTTTAAAGTATCACTTACCATACAATAGATGTGTATGGATTTGCAAAAGGTTTTTCATTTACTGCAAAACAGCAAGATTTAATACCTGTGGCCACACATCTGCAGTGTCCTCCAAAATCTCTCTCTAATACGAAATGACAAATAGTTTTGAAAAAAGCTCCCCCTACCCCAAACCAGAGGGCTTGAGGTAAATGGTAAAGGTTTGACTTGTCTTTTGTTGAAGTTTTGCTTTTAGTTCTTAATGATAATTTCCAGGATTATTACTTGACATAGTGCATAAGAGATATTGTTCTTAAACACTTCCCTCCTGCTGAAAATGCAGATCTTTTTTGAATAGGAACCATCAGTTTATGTGAAAGCTGCCAGTGGATCCTGGTAAAAGTCTGGGCTCTGAGGTGTTCTGAAAATTAAATCAGATTTTAAAAGGCGATTAAAATAAAAAGATATCAAAATTATATATGTTGCTAAAGAACATAAACTCATTGTAATAGACAAGGTGAATTATTGGAAGAACAGATGAATGCTGCTCTTCCTTTTGCATTGGCTGACTGCTTTATGTCAGATCTGTTTTAAGTAGCCTGATAGCATGCTAAAATTATTCTAGAGAGAAAATGCCATTTGTGTGTGCAGGATTTAGTTAGTTGAGATACAGGATTTTAATTTTTTTTTTTTTTTAATAAAGAAAACTGGTAAACCCAAAGTTTATTGGTGGCCAAAATAGTATTTGCTTTGGTTCAACTGAATTCAGTGGACTGGTAACAGAAATGCACATGGTTCTTGTTCAGTGTTCCATTTTAAGCCATTTCACTTATTTTAACAACTGCTAAATCCCTCTGCACTCTTTTGTCTTCCAGCTCTATAATCTGTGGAAAGAGAAGCACATGTGCATGTTAGAAATTGCTTAAAATGACAAATGAAGGACTTTGATTAAGTCTTTACAAAGCGGATACTTAAGTTTCTTTCTCAACAAAGCCTTGCTATTTGTTTCCTAGCAAAGTACATTTGCTTGCTCAGCAGTGTTTGACAATTAGAACTGAAACAGCTTTGTCAAAAAACCATTGTTAATTTAATCCAAATAGGGTAGGGCTGAGTGAATCCAAATTCCTGTATCTCAAGAGTGTTATTTCCAAATTTTCTAGCCTTTTGTAACTGTAATCAACAACAATCAGTCAAAATTTGCCAAATATTTATAAACTGGTTTGCTCCTGCTTTTTTTCTTCTCATAAAGGAAAGTATCTGAGAAGTGTCTCCATGTATGCAATAAATGTTTCCATGGAGGCAATAAATAGCCGGCATTCTGGTATGTACCCATGCCATGTGATGATATGGGATGTTTGACTTTTATTGAGAATTTTTCTCCTCTTCAACTGAAAGTAAATAGCTATTCAGTAGGGAGGTGCCCTCTTATGTTCTTAAACACTTGTTTTTCCCAGAGAGCCCCTTCAGTATTGCAAAACTCAAAGGTTGAGGCAAAACTGTTTGGTTTTGGTACCTTAACAGGAATGCAGATGACTACCAAAGAAAATGGCAGCTTTGATGTCATTTCTGGTGAGTGCAGCTGAAGAACAAATTCCTAGTGAATAAATGTTAATATCAATTTTTATTCACCAGTGGGATGCAGTATTCTTTGAGATAAAGAGAAATTTGGTAGACGGTAGGGATAAAAAGGTGTCCTCCAACAATTCCCCTCTATTTGACAGTAAAAATAAAGAAGCCTATCGAAGATAGACAAATTTACAGTATAAAATGCTTCCAGCTTGAAACAGTAGCTGAAACAAACATTGTGGGGTGTCTGCTTTTTATTGTTTTTTCTCTAAGAAAACTTAATTCTTCTATTTCTTGAAGTTTCATATGTTCTTTTTTTTAAACATATAATTTAAATCTAGTTAGTCCACTTAACCATAAAGCTGAAAATGAGTTAGAGAAAAAGTAATGTAAAATCATTTCTTTTGTATGTTAGAAGCATTGAATGCAAACATAAGATTACAAGGTTTCATTTCTAAGTGTGCAGCAATAGGCAATTCTCTTCTTCTTTCTTCATTAATACAGCATTAATTGTAACAGTACTGGGCTTCGATTTTTTGTTACCTCAATATCTTAGGGAATAAATATAATTTCACCCATGTGTTTTCAAGATTGTGCTTGATACGCTAATACTGATCTGGAATGTATTTTCTCTGCACCCATGCTTTGGGGATTTAGGATTTTTGGTTGTGTTTCATTTTGGGGGTTTTCTTGTTACCAAAAAGAAAATTATTATAGTATTTTGGATAGGTCACGTAGGAGCCAACAGTTAAGTGCAGCAAGGGGCCAGACTTTCAAAGGATTTTCTGATTTAAAGTTACTTTTTTGTCTCTTTTAGAAATATGTCTTAAGATACACTGAACACTTCATTGAGAGTCTTGAGTGTTTGCTTAAGTGCCAAACTGAGCTCCAGAACTTAGCCTGTCCAGTTCTGTTGAAAAAAAATTTTTTCCTTTTACCCAAACATATAAGTATATTGATAAGACAGTGTCTGAAGTGAGAAATTACGTGCATTTTGCTTAGTGTCCTGGGACAGTGATTTTGTTAGGTACCATTTGTCAGTTCTGCTGAGTTTAAATTTATCTCACGTAAAAAGAGAATCTCCCCCAAAATGCTAAGAGCCAAAGACAAACAGTTATACCTAACCTAAATATTGAAAGTCTTATGTTTGAAGACAAGAGATTAGAAGCAGGGTTCCCTAGGCCCCTGGATTTTTTCCATGAGCCTCCTGCCTCTCACTACCTGTGCTTCCATTTCTGGCCACACTTGCCTCCACACCCCGTGATATCAATGTCTTTACCGATGCACAGGTTTATCTGAAGCACTGGTTGCAACTGTCAAATACTTCCAAGCTACTGCAGACCCAATTCTTTGCTTTCAAAAGAAAATTGCATTTGAATATCCTCCAATTTATTTCTGTCCTGTCTCAGTAATAGGTAGTGTTGTTATCCCAAGGATTTATTCACTAGCCCATTGTCAAAAGCTTTCATTACACTTTTAAACCCAAAGACCATAGGGTGACATTTGAGTGATTAAATAGATGTTAATGTAATTTATGGTACATGTAAATATTCTCTGCAGTTCTACTTTAATAAGACTGTGCAAAAGTCTCTCTTCATCATGGAAGATTCAGACAGTAGAAATTAGGACAAAGGTAACACGTGACTGTGACTAGCATTATCTTAGGGGCCATGCAACACTGCTTTTTCAACCCAGTCTATCTTTGCCCAGCTTATATGTTTTTTTTCAGCAAGTTTGTATTTATCTTTTAGCATGTGCCTGTTTCTTAGTCATGTCAGCTACAATCTGTGGTTGTTAATTTAAACACTAATGTCCAAATCAGTATCTCTTCCCATGTACAGATACAACAGGAGAAGCCTCTGCACCCCATTTTACAACCTGCTTAATAGACCAGGTTGAATAAAAACTTCCAAGAGGCAAGCCTCTGCCACAGGTGTTTTCCTTCCCTGCACCTGCTTCCTGAACAACTCTTCCTCCTTATTTTGAAGAGGATAGGGCATCCCACCTGTACAGCTTCATTAGACAAGGATAAATATCCTTCTTGATGTTATAGGTTTTGGATATATTTTAACATTATTTAAAATTAGCATGGCAATATCAGAGATTAAAAGTGTAAGGAAAAAACAGTCCAAAATGCCTTAGGTACATATTAGGATTTGGTTCTTGTTTGTTCTTTGACTTTCCTAAGACCAGAAGGAGAAACAATTAAGTCCCCACTCTGTGTCTGCACCAAAGCATGCATACATTGAACTACCTTATGCATCATATATATGTGAGTATTTACTCTAGTAAACAAAGGAAATGTGAGTAGAGGGCATTATCAGTCATGATGCAATTTGTACATGATTTAAGAGGTCATAGAATCACTGCATGTGCATGAATGAACTTGAGTTAAGATCCCAAATTTGTTATGATTGCCAAATGACAAATCTCTGGGAAGAATTCCAGAACAAGAGACAGCATAAAATTCATTGAAGTTTCTTGGGTTTTTTAGGCCACCATGAAGCAATAGCAACCCTTTTTTCTGGTGTGAATCCTGAAGTAATCATATTGGTCTGACTAGGTGTAATTTCTGCCATTTTGCTGGTCTTTTAACGTCATGTACCTTTCCTTTTTTGGCTAGACTTCTTTCCATTGACCTCTTGGTCGAGCTTGGTGGTTTCAGCTGGCCACTGCAACACTCCCTTTATAAGATCATGATTTTGTGGTGTTCACCCTTTTCTCCCCATTGGCAAGCATGTTTTGTTGATTAGAAAGGCCTGATGAGTTTCTGGTTACAGCTTGTTCAAAATGTGTTTTATTATTATGAAGGTGCTCTTGTCAGGAAGGCTTGGTTCTATGACAAGTGCTGGTTTTTGAAGGAGGGCTCTTACAGCAAATTTTCCATACTGGGATTTATTTGGACTATCCTGTAACTGTCCATTTTTTTCAGTGTCTGGGACACTGGTTAATTAATCAATATATGTTAAGTTTCTGCCATTGAATACATACAACAGATACTGAAGAACTGAGGACTTTTCCTGGAAGGGTTTCTGCAGGAAGCATCTTCTGTAAATAGTGATATGTAGAGAGGTTTTTTATCTCCTTGCATGTGTTTCCAAAATGGTGTTAGTACATGTACAACCACCTTATATATGTGCTGGTGGGTTTTTTCCTTGACTTTGGAAAAGAGCGTAATAAAAGACTAATGCTCCTGAGTCACACAACTTTCGATTTTAATGTCTGAATTTTGAAGAGGTGCATGTTATATTCAATAGTGTGTACAGAGTGAAGCTTAATATTCTGTAAGTGTTCTTTTAGCACTATAAACTACAGGCACTTCTGATTGTAAATTGTGGTTGAATAAATTCCTCCAAATCAGGAGATTATATTTTTTTAGGTGGCTAACAGAAGAATTTTAGCTGTACAAATAACATTAACATTTAGTTACACTAAAATAACATTTAGTGTAGTCAGCTTGTCTTGGTTTGAAAAGACAGGTGTCTGCTAAGGAAGACAGGAGCCTCTCTTGGAATAGGAAATGTAACCCCTTTCCCTCCGGATTAGTAAAATTTGAAATTAAGGGGCTTGCCGGCAATGATACGAGAAAAGGAATAACATTTCTTTACTAATAGATATATATATCAAGGCAGACTAACAACAACAATGGTAACCACAACAAACAAACACAGAGGAAAAAACCCAATAAACATTCTCTTTTCACTCTCTGTCAGCAATTGGGCCGGATAGGTGTGATGACTCCTCGGCTGCAGGGGGCGTTGTGGTGTGAGTTTCAGCTGTCTCTCCCCACCTGGTAATGGTGGACAGGCCGGCAGGAAGGGATGGGGATGGGGCTTCCTCTAGGCAAAAACCCCGAAGCTGTAGTAGAGGTACGGCAGGGCTGGGCAGGGCAGCCCGGCTCCCAAACCGCGGCTGGCAGAAGTTGGCTCCCTGGAAATGGAAAGGGGCTCGGGGATCCTGGGTTGTTTCTTCCCCTGAACACCGGAGCAGATGGTGAAGGGTCCATTGTTCGGTGGAGCAGGGTGTTAAATAAGTCCCAGTGCAATGGCTGCTGTTATGAGCAGAGCTCTACTCGTGGTAGAAGCAAGCAGCAGGAGACAGAACCCCACAGTGGGGACAAGTCCTCACAGGAGCAACTGCAGCCTCTTTCCCTTTCAAATGCCAAGCAGCAAAGAGGGCGAGCAGCTGCCCCACCCTTTTTCCCAGCTCAGTTCTCCTGATATCTCTGTCCCCTCCAAGCTTTCTTTTGTCTTTCTTAAGTACCCAGTCGTTATGGTATCTTAGCAACGTATGGGCAAAAATTCTCTAAGATAAGAAAAACAAAAGGAAGAATTCTAAACCGCAACACAACTCTAGTGTTCTGCTTGTTTTTTAGTGGTAAGGGAAGCTTTGCTAAAGATAGTATAATTTGTTATCCATGGATTGATCCCAGAAAACTGTTCTAGGCATCTCTATCCCTGCTCTGGCAGTTTCGCTTGTTAAGTGTTAAATACTTATCTGTGATTCCTTCTGTTTAAGGCTTAAGCTCTTTGCAAAGATTTCCCTGGATGTCAGAAAGCTTTGAATCAGACTGCTAAGCAATAAGAAGAAAGTGCGAGATGGGGTAGACTGCAGGTCGACCTGCATATTTATCATACCTCCTCTAGATTCTGCTTTCAAACATGGGCAGAATCTAAATACTGAAGTAGTAGCACTAGTTCAAACTCCTTCCCGACTGAATAGATGGAGGCAACTTTCAGTAAGCAGAGGGAAGATTTTTTTTGTCAGAATCCAATCCTATTTCTTACTGTGGACATGCTCTCTTCAACTGTGAAAGTAAAAGTTGCATTACTACAGCTCTTTTATATTGTTTATATTTTCTCTGTTCGTGGAGTCCCAGGCACTAGGATCTGTGCAGTTTCTGAGATGGCCCAGAGCAGTGAGCTCTCTCTCAAGTAGTATGGGCTAGATACTGTTTTTCTCTATCTTATTTTGGACCCTGAAGAATGTTGACTAAACTGTTATCCACTTAAGAAACTTGCTAAACTTCTGAAGCTCATCTAAGGTTTCTAGTGTCAGGCTATTCCTTTTGTTCCTTTCAGTAAATATGCATGAAATATTCTTTGTATGAAGAACTTTAGTTCTTAAGTCATTTAGGTACAGTATAAGTTTTCCATCAAATACACATAATAAATTATGTTAGTATATGCTTGTGATGAATGTGTGTAGATCATCTTCAACTTTTTTTTTTGACAAGAAGTAAATACTATAATTATCACATAAGGTTACCCCATATTGCTTCTAGTATTGCTCTATTACTTGAAAATAAATTACAAGTCTTTTGAGTCCCAGTGCAAAATCCTTTCAGTTCAATTAGTGAGTTAGAAAATCAAAGAGCTCTGCTAAACATATGTGTACCTGAACTTCCCTTTTTTATATACACCTGAAAATCAATTTATTGTGCCATATAGTGGAGAAATTTTATTACAAACGGCTATACTATGGAACTACATGTTCCATACTTTAAAAAGGAGTAAATTAATTATGTTGACCTATTAGACAGCCCCCTTAAGCCTTTTCACTGTGGTACAGTTTTCAGCAACCATGTAGAGTCATCAGTTTTTCTGCTGTTTTATATTTAATGACCATAGCTAATTTTTGCTGAAGTCCTAGTAGTGTAATAAGAGAAATGCCACAATTCATGGTGTGTGTGCTGTTTCAGCTGTTAGAAAGAATAATCATGAATTCTGAATGTCAGCATTTGGAGTATGCACTTGCAAATTATTGAAGTGTTCCTGAGGATGGGCTTTGTTTTTGATGGGAACAAAAGGAGATAGTTTCACGTAGTTTAGTGACTTGGAAATACCCTTAACTTAGTGTTTTGCACTTGTAGCAATGTTTCTGTACTGTGGTATTATATTGTTCTTTTGTTATCTGAGCACAAGGTACTTCAAGTTAAGTCTTTTTTTAAAATAACTGAGAAAAGTTTGCAGAAGTAGAATCAAAATGACACAATAGTTTCTGTATATTGGGTAGCAGTTGTAAATGTATCAGTCTATTCTTTGTACTTTGGATCATGGAACAAGTATTACTTACTTTTGATTCCAGGTAGGCAAAAGTGGGATGATAAATTACAGTAGCATTCTAAGAATGAGTCTGTGCTGGCTGATTTTCCTGTGTTCCATACTGGCTGCACAGCAGCCAGCCTCTGGTCTAGAAGCTAGTACTTTGTGAAGCAGTTTATTCTTGCTCCAGTGTACTTGTAAAACCATTAAAGTGCAAATGTGATTCTTCTGACTGGGAAATTCATCTTAACCTTTGCACAGATAAAGGTTCTGTGGGGTCTTGGATGTCCTCTTTTCTGCTTCTCAAAAGATTCAAGGTTTAAAGACCTTATGTGATCCTGTATGTTCTGCTTGTTAGCATTTTGCTAACAACAATCCTGTCAGTTGTTTCCCTTTCAGAGTGTTGGTTCACTTTTTGTTTTTGTGGGAACATGCCTTGTTTTCTTCAGCCTCTTCTATTTTTCTGTTACACTCAGGGACTTGAGAAACCTAGCAAACCAGTTTCCTGATGACTTAGGTACTGCTCTTTCATGTTGGAAAACTAGTTTTGTTTAAAATCCAATGCGTATATGAATATCAGCATTTGCTTAGGTCAGGTTAAGGAGAAAAGTGATAGATTATTTCATACCTTTTTCCTTCCTTTCTAGTTAAATTCTGTTACCCTCAAATAATAATTTTCTAAAAACTCTTTAAAAACATATTAAAGGATTGCCAGATGAATGTTTATGAAGCAGAAACTGATCTCACAGCCTTGCACCAATTTACCAGATCAGGACCTACATTTTATGTCACAGTTTGAGAGTTGCACTAAATGCAGTTCTAGGTCTCCAAATTGTAGAAAGCACCACAACTGAGCAATGCCAGGTTCTAAGATGATATGGATTCACAATCCATATCTTTTTCCCAAAACTTCTGATGAATTCATTGTGATTGGTTTGCTTGCATGACCCTTCTCTGACACTCTGCACCAGTCCAGGTATCATCTGTACTTGCAACAGTCAGCATAAAAATCTTTGAAGAGGTGTATATTGTAGCCTTGCTTACAGAATTTAAATCTGTATCTGAAGTGGATCAGACTGCCGCACCCAGTAATCCAGTTGCCCTCAGATGTGGGAATGTGCACATAGCCGGAAGTACTTAGTACTGCAAAAGATGATGCATCCCAGAAAGCCTGGTCCTGATAACAGAGGAAGCAAAACTGGTTGAGTGATATGGTTAGAGAACATCTTTCTAAACACATCCGTGGATGGTTTAACCAGTAGTTAATCCAAAGCATTCTTGTGATGGAGCACCACCAAGAACACCATAATGTTCTATGTCTAGAACAATAAAATTTGAGCAACATGGTGACCTGTCTGAATGAATCTGTTGCAGGTAAACTTATCCATAGGATAAGTTAATTTATGCAGTGATGCTATTATGTTGTCTGTGTTTCTTCTGGTAATCTAGCTAAGTGCAGGTGTCAGTGTTGAGCCTCAGCCTGTATTCAAGCATGTTAAGTGTTAATGGTCCAAAATCACCAGCATGTACATGCAGTTTGCACTTATGAAGGAGCAAAAGAGGTCTGCAATTGAAGCAAGGAAAACAGCTGGGATTTTTTCCTCAGAGAGAACCAAAATGCGATGAGATTAAAACTGAATTTGCATCTTAAATGAGACTCATCAGTTTGCATCAAGAGTTTTTAATATACTTTTTTGTTTCTTTTCATATCTTTGAGGCAATATGGGATGTTTCCAATTTAAAAGCAATTCTGCATCATCCCAAAGGAAAGAGCCTAGAAAAGTACTGCCAGCATAGCTTGTGCTGTGTGCTTTGCATCTCTTATCAGAGTCCTGACTTGTTTCATGTGCAACCATTTACTGATTTGCAAGAACAGTAAGACTTGAACCATAAGGTGTGTACTTTCTGAATTAGGTTAACTTTTAACTCCTACATAAACAATGAACAAGTAGATGTATTTTTGGGATACAAGAACCACGTTCATCCTTTGTTCAACTGAGAAGTCATAGTGCTGACAGTCCCTGAAATAGAAAATGAACATTGTCCAGGGGCATGGCTGTCTGGTGGTGATGCATGTGTACATTTGAAATAATGTTTAAAGCAAAAGTTTGTGGGCTGCTCTGTGGTGAGCTATAGCTGTTACTAAAGGAGGAACGAACAGGTTCACTTCCCCTAATTTGAGGTGATTCATTCCAGAGACAGAGAAGGTAAAGCCTTCTGGGATCTGGGAGCTTGAGAGCAGCAGCTGCTAGATAAAAGTAAGTGTTACTGCTACAGGAAAGCTTTTCCTGCCTGAGAACTCCAGTAACACAAAAATTCTTGAAGGTGTGGATGAGTGTCTAGCCTGATTGGTCAGTGCAGGAGAGCAACGTTTTCTGGCAGCTGTTTACTTTAGGAAAAACAGTGTCAGTGATCTAGAAACAGAAATTCACTCAGCTTTGTTTGGATATTCAAACAGGCTGTGAAAAGAACCACTGTAAGGGAATAGCTTGTAGCTTTTCAGCCAACACATTTCCACTCCTCCTTGGCTGCAGTAGTTCAGATTTCATTGAACATGATTGTCTCCTCTGGCTCCTCCCTTGTGTTTACGTTTGCTTCTTCTGGCTGATCCAAGTCTCATGATTCTTTAGCAAGACTGCTTACCTGCAGGAACAGAAACAGTGGCTGCAGCTCAAACAGCAGGAGTAGAGACATTTTTGGTCTTTTTAAGCTAGGGGACTTGCCCTAACTTTGCCTTTCCTATGTGCAGAGTTTTGCTTAGAGAGTATTAGTTGATGTGAATAAGCCAGTGATTGACTATTGCAGAAAATTCCTGGTCATGCCTAGTAAAGAGGTAAGTAGCTTTGTTGTGGTTCAAGAGCTGGAAATATAAACCACATGTATTTCTCTGTGGATTTTATAGGAGTTATACAGGAAGAGTTTGTAAGGAATGAAGGCCTATCTTTGTTAGAGAGGGAGAAAGGAAAAGACAAGCACATATAAAAAGATTTAACTTCAAAAGAATGCAGCTCAGGACTTGTCCAGGTTTGCCTAAAAATAATTTATGAGGTTGCTAAAAGATAATCCAGATCTTCTGTAATGTTTCCTGCTGCAGCATGAACAAGGGTACAATTTGAAAAAGTTCGGGTATTTGCAATCATCTTCTTTTTGTTCAGGTGGACTGGATCAGAACAGCTCTTGCTGAATTTGTGGTGTATGAGTTACCTAGCTGGCTTTCATTTGTGTGTGTATTCCTAAGTGGTGAATGGACAGCAGATAGCTGTGGGGACAAGTCAAAAGGCTTAAAGACTGAAATATTTTTAACTCACAAGCCTGCCCTTGGGTATTTGGATTTCAAGGAGAAAAGTGCCAGGAAAACACAGGCTTGGAAGGGTGCCACTAAATTTGGTATGTGTTAGTATTTCAGGTCCTAATTTTTAAATATATTGCTCTTTGTATATTAGATTTAGGAGTGAAAATACACACATGACCTTTGCTCTGAGATTTTCGGTTATAAGAGAGTCCCTGGTACTGGTGTGTGTGAGTGTGTGTGTGGGTGTGTGATTCAGATTCAGCATGGGAATGTTGTTGGGCTTCAGTGTGGGCAGTTCAGAGATTTGGAACAGCTCCTGGGAAGAGTGGTCAGGTGGAGAAAGTGGACCCCTTTGGTTTGATTAATTAAATTCCAGCATTCCTTGGGTCACCTCTGTTGTCATCTTGTTTTTTGACAGCTCTGTTACTCCTGCATTTTACAGTGTTGCTTCCTTGGAAAAAATGAGAGCGGGGATTGAGTTGTGCATGGAGATGAAGTATTGAATTTATAAGGCCTCTGTGGTACCATTACTTAGCAAGGTGCACAGGATAAAAGGTTGCATTGCTGTTATCATTTTCTCGTTTTCTTTTGTCAAAAATGCTCCCCACCTATGTGCATAGCTTTACTTTTACAATTAAGTTGCTTATCACCTTTTTTGGGAAAAACATAGATGAAGACCAGGGTAAAGTGAAGTCCAAAAGTCTTAGTGCAGAGGTATTATAAAATTGCGTTTAAGAAAAAGGTAGAATACAAAATAAAGGTGTTATATAATAGAAGAACAACTACAAACCCTTGTATTTTGTAGGTTTGTAGTATTTTAATAGTTTATTTGTCCTAGTTTTATGAACAAACAAACCATGTATGTATATAGTTTTTATATATTTATAGTTTTTATATACATAGTTTATAGTTTAATAAGACCAAATGCAAGGTGCTGCACCTGGGTTGAGGCATCCCCCAATATCAGTACAAGCTAGGTGATGAATAGATCAAGAACAGCCCTGCTGAGAAGGAGCTGGGACTGCTGGTGGTTGAGAGGTTGGACATGACCCAGCAGTGTGCTCTTGTAGCCCAGAAAGCCAAATGTGTCCTGGGCTGCATCAAAAGCAGCATGGGCAGCAGGGTGAGGGAGATGATTCTGCCCCTCCACTCTGGCGAGATCCCACCTGCAGTGCTGCACACAGGTCTGGGGTCCCCAGAAAAGGAAGCAAGTCCAGGGGAGGCCACTGAGTTGATTGGAAATATGGATGGATTTCCTTATCTCCTGTGAGGAAAGGCTGAGAGAATTGGGTTTGTTCAGCCTGGAAATGAGAAAGGAAAAGAGGGGTGACCTAATTGCAGCCTTCCAGTACCTGAAGGGAGCCCACAAGAAAGATGGAGAGAGATTATTTACAAGAGCATGTGACAGGACAGGCTTTAAACTGAAAGAGGAGAGATTTAGATGAGATATAAAGAAGAAATAGAGGATGGAGAGACATTGGAACAGGCAGCCCAGAGAAGCTGTGGATGCCCCATCCTTGGAACTGCTCAAGGCCAGGTTGGATGCGGCTTTGAGCAACCTGTTCTAAGTGCAAGGTGTCCCTGCCCATGGCAGGGGGTTTGGAACTAGATGATATTTAAGGTCCCTTGCAACCTAAACCATTCTATGATAGATTCTATGATGATAGTTAAAATTAAAAACTCAAAATTAATCTGAGAATGCTTTCCTACAACTGTGCAAATTAGAAAATAATTTTGTTATGTGAAATGTGCATTGTATTTTCATGATTAGAAGCTGCAAGTTTAAATATCCGGACTCCTCAGGAACAGCTGGATTTTTGTTTAGCTGTGAGTTTCATTCTTTCTTTCCTGTTTATAATGCAGAGTGGGGTTTTTTTTTGGTTCCTAAAAAGGCAGCTGCCTACTAGAGAAAATTGTCTAGTTGCAAGTAAATTGTTTTGACCCACAATCACAGTTATTTCCTTGTGAAGTCTAATAATATTGTATTGATGTTTAAATTTAGAGTCAAAAATCAGCAGGTCCCAAACTTCTCTGTTTCTCACTACATGTGTAGACACATAATATGGCTCCTCAAGTTCTAACATAAATATCAAAAGTAATGTCTGTCAGGCTCACCATCCTACTTGTGATCCATGAGACTTCTGTTTGAGAAGCCATTATTTCAAGAAATTGCTTTAGGGATTTTTGAAACTTGGTAGTGGACCAGACTTCCACCATTGATGACCTTTTTCCTAAAATGGTGCTCCAGTACTGGTGTGGGGTGATCCAGCCCTGGGAGTGGCTCAGGCTTGGTACTGCTGATAGAGTTTGAAAAATTCACCTCGAAACAGTTTCTGATTGTGAAATGCAGCTTTTTGAGTTATTATTTTTGTGAGCCCAGAAAAACCTACCTGAAACAACCTCTGATGAAGGGGAGCCTCTGT
Organism: Orthonyx spaldingii; assembly: GCA_013397795.1. Lineage (NCBI taxonomy): Eukaryota > Metazoa > Chordata > Aves > Passeriformes > Orthonychidae > Orthonyx > Orthonyx spaldingii. The sequence goes on from VZTJ01005969.1 coordinate 42,196, forward strand.
CCTGAGTAAAGACCACCAGGCAAAAGAGAACCTGACTTGGATGCTCCGACCTTTTAACGTCACCGTGGCAACCCCTGGCCCTGTTTCCAGCCATGGTACTGGATCTTAAAGAGGCAGTAACAATCTTGGGCACAGATAGGGAATATAATAAACTTTTGGTTACCCAGGTGAGATACTTTTAAACTTACTTAAAAAACTGTCTGAGAATCCTGATGGAGTTTAAGGCTAAGGTTTGTACTAACACATAAATGCAGTACTTAATTTTCTGTTTGTGGGTTTTGCTGTTTTGTTTTTTTTTCCTAAATGAAATTTTAAGTAAACTGTAGTCATGTCTCTTCTTCAGAGTGGAAGCTGTACAGTTCACAGCTGGAACACCCCAAATATTTGTGGTTGCCTAGAATTCCAAGCAAGATGCAGAATAAATTTGATAATTGTGTATTAGTGGAAGAAGTACTGGGCAGGGTTATCTCTGAATCTTACGGAGTACACAGGTGCAAGACCCTTAGATCAGTAGTCCACTGTCAGTCTGTCCATTTTCTTGTCTGTACTTCTGTCACTATGCTTGGATGGTACTGTGTGATGGTACTGGGAGGGCTAAGGGAAGGAGGTACACAAAGGTTTTCCATTGCTTCCATGGCTGTACTTGAGAATTTGACAGTTTATTTGTACTTACCATTTCTACAAGGAGAACTAAATCTGCACGCTAGAATGTTTGATCTGGTGTGAGTTATTGTGTTTGGTCTGGCTGAGCTGAAGTTCATTTTCCCTTAGCAGCCCTCACAGTGCTGTGCTTTGCATTGGTAGCTGGGTAGGTACTGATAACACACCAGTGTTTTGACTACTGCTAGCAGCACTGGCACAGGATCAGCCCTGTCCCTTTAACATTCTCTCTTCCCCTGCCCCCATCAAGTGGAATGGGAGTGGGCAAGATCCTGGGAGGGGACACAACTAGGCCAAAATAGCTAACCCAAATTAACCAAAGGGGTATTCCATACCATATGATGTCAGCTCAGATATAAAAAGAAAGAGGGAGGAGGAGCCGGGGAGGCACTTGTTATTTTACAAGGTTTGCCCTCTGGAGCAACCGCTCTGCGTGCTGAAGTCTTGCTTTCTGGGAAGTGGCTGAACATTACCCTCTGCTGGGAAGCAGAGATCAATTTTTTCCCCCTTCGCTTACGTGCGCACAAACTTTCGCTTTTTTCTTGCTTTAATAAACTGCCTTATCTTAACCTACTAGTTCTTTTCCATCTTATTTTTCTCTGTGGTGCCCTCTGGGAAGGGAAGTGATAGAGCGCCTTGGTGGGCACCTGGCATGAGAGCCAAAGTCAACCTACTACTGTGTTTAGGCTGACTAGCATGTTTACAGCACTGAGACTAGTTTTGAGTAACAGAACAGTCAGACAGGAAGACACTGTAATAGTTCAAGTGTACTAGTTCTATATTTACTTCCCTACATTCCAGTTCAGACCTGTAACTTTTTCAAGTCTGTGTTGTGTCAGGATACACAATTATTCCAAACAAAACAGGGTTTTTATTGTTTTCTATTTTTTAAACTCAAAACTAATCATACAGTAAAAAACCCCACCAAATAGTTACTCCTAGTTCTGGTTGGGTTTTTTTTTGTTTTTAAAATTTTGCAACTTATTGTGGTAACTGTATCAAATACTTCCACATGAAACACCAAGTATGCTTCATAGTCCTAGAAGGTAGTGTAAGTTTATGAGAAATGACAGCATAGAAGAGCCTGAGAAACTGTCTGTTGGCTGTATTTTTGATACATATTTTTTCATAAATATTGTTTTAAAGTATCTGTATACAGACATTTAACCTCATGCATAGCAGCCCTTTTCACCATGGAATTTACACATCAAACTTGATCCACAGAGAAATTTTACAGCAAGGATAGTTGCTTTCCTTTTTGCTCAGTCTGATAACTTGTTCTGAAAAGGAGTATTTGGTGTTTTGCATGTTCTGTTTTTAAAATCCACATCAGACAAATGATAGTTCCTAGTCCTTAGAGAGTAAAAGATTGTCCTTTAATTTAGCTAAAATCTAGTTAAACTATCATATAACCTTTAGTATGTAAGTATTTTAACTGATGGGACCTTGTCAGTGTATCCCATAATGAAAACTTTTCCAACCAGACCACTTTTCTTGCCACTATAAAAACCAACTAATTCATTACCATTGTAAGTACAATTTATGCATAATGCTTTTCCTAAATGGATATTGGCTAGAAAAGTTTCCTAGTTTGGAAGTTCATCATCATGATGCCATTTTACATATATTTTGAAAATGTATTGGTAAAGTTGATGTTGAAATGCATGGGCTTTTGGAACTACCACAGATGTAGCTGATGGTTACCTTTGAGAAAAGTCTGCCTGCTCCTAAATTGCAATGGTTTAATTTTCTTATTCTCAAAACATTTTCAGAATATGGGTAGGAAAAGTTTTTTGGAAATATCTGCTTAATATAAATATTCTGGTAAATGAACGTTAAATCCTTTGAAAGTAGAACTATTTACTTCACTTTCTTGGCTTTACAAACACTAGAAATATTTATTCCTAAAACTTGCCTTAAGAAATAGAATTGTGCTCGTTTTCAGCACTGCATAAAAGTTCAGTAGCCATAACCTCACATTGACCTAAGCTATGTGATGTGTTAGGTGTGATGTGTTACATGGGAGTAAGACAAATATAATTACTTCCATGGAAACTTCCACTTAAGTTCATTAGTCCTTTTTTGAAACAAAAACATGACATACATACCGAATCCTCCACATATGTAGAAATGTCATACTCATAACATTTACTTGTGCATTCCTTTGTGAAGAGGCTTTATGTATATTCCAAAGACTGCAGCTCTGATTAAAAGCTTGTCTTTTCCTTGCACCACCAAGAAAAGGAGAAAACAATTCTCTGTAGTACAGTTAGACCATAAAGTAAAAATGGATGAAGTAGTAATTACATAATATATATATTAAATGCAAGTATTGCTGGTAGGTTTCTACCATTCTTGCTCTGAGTGGAATGCGTAGTAGCTACCTCTCAAATTTCTAGTGCTGTAATAGTGGGATTCTTTAAATTAGTATGAAGAGTTTGTGGAGCCATAAATTTTCATTCGAAACAGCATAAAAAGAGAGGATTTTACTTGATCTTGAGCTACAAATGGCATATTGTATTTCCATCACGAAAAGTGTTGTGAAATTAAGGAAGAAAATGTCATTGGTATTTGCTGTAGCTATAGAGTCGATTTAGTTTTGCAGAAATAGTACCGTTAGCGTTAACAATACTTGTGGCACAACACTAGTCAAAGCCCTTATAGGATGCCTTGTCCTTATCTCTCCCTTTCCTTTTTACTTATATCTCCACAGTGCTGCATACCCAAGGTCCCATTGATGGCAGTCTGTATGCAAAAGTGAGAAAGAAGAGCTCTTCAGACAGCAACATCCCTGGTGTTGCTCAGGGTGTTCCTGTTACAGGCAGTCCTGATCACAGTGATCACACCCTGTCTGTTAGCAGTGATTCAGGACACTCCACAGCTTCCATCAGGACAGACAAGACTGAGGAACGCCTTGTCCCAGCAGCCAAACGGGGTCTAAGCCCACAAGAGAAGGCAGAACTGGACCACCTACTTAGTGGCTTTGGTCTGGAGGATTCTGTCAGCACCACCAAGGATATGACTGATGCTCAAAGCAAGTACAGTGCCACTCACCACATAGTGCCAGCTCAAGTTCACATGAATGAAGTCACCAAAACAAAGGACAGGGAAACTGATATTCTGGATGATGAAATGCCTAATCATGACCTTCACAGTGTGGACAGCATTGGGACTTTGTCTTCCTCAGAAGGGCAGCAGTCCATCCACCTAGGGAACTTCAGCTGCCACAAGAGCAGTCAGAACTCACTACTTTCAGATGGCTTTGGAAGTAATGCTGGGGAAGAGCATCACAATGCTTTTGCTGCAGACCTGGGAATTGGTGTGGATTCCCTCTATGAGAGATCATTTGGAAGCACTGAGCCAAAGTCAACTGAGCAATTGCAACAGAATCCTTCTGTCTCACCCCATCCACAAGCCTATGGCACAAGTAGCTATTCTACTCAGACCTGGGTACGCCAGCAGCAGATGGTCACTGCTCACCAGTATGGTTTTGCCCCAGAGAATGAAATTAGGGTTGGCATTCATAACACTGTGGAGAATTTGGGCAGTGTCCAGAGCCAGTCCCAAGTCCCAGACACCCCAACGTGTGGCTCCTGCAGCAGAGATGCTGTGCAGAGAGGGCCAGGAAGCATGCTAGGTGCTGCAGAAGCTGAAGAACATGCAAGTGCTAACAGTTTTAAGTCAAGGCCAATGCCTCAGAGGAACACAAATGGCCTGAATCTAGGACAAAATGCTGGTGACTTGCCAGCTTCTCCAACTTTGGATATTGATCAGTCCATTGAACAATTGAACAGGCTGATCTTGGAGTTAGACCCTACATTTGAACCTATCCCAACCCGCATTAACACTCTCACCAGTGACAAAAATCAAGTAAATGGCTTCACCAGCCTTGATGCACACATGGAAGAGCTTAACAGTAGTTCTGGCTCCCATGGCAAATTAGAAGTCACAAACAGGAATCTCTCCCAGCATGGTAAGCTGTAATACTTTCTGAAAATAATGATCTTTCTAGCACCTGTGTGTTCATTATATGGTACAGCAGGACCCTCAGGTCATGACTTAAAACTCTGGTGATGATTATCAAGGGATTATTTCTGATACCCTCTTTACATAATCATCCAGGATATGTAATCAAATTGATGTAAGATAAATGAGTTTTGCAGGTAGTTGCCTTTTTGCTTGAAAAAAGTACTGTTCAGCAAGTTCTTACCTGTTACAGGTTATCAGTTGGGATTTTTTGCTGCTGTGAGTTTAACTTACAAGGGAACAGAATTTGTACAGTGAGACATTTTTAGAAGGCATCAGTGGTATACATTTTTCCTTATGGGTTTTTTATTATTTCCATTTAAAGTGGGAGAAAATATCTTCAAATTTAGTATAATGATGCTGGCATTAAATTTCTATGCAGTGTTTTCAGAAATAATGTAATATTTGCCAGTATAGTATTTTAAGACATGCTCTTTCTGAAAGTTTTCTGTTTAAAAATTTGCAAGTCACAGTGCTTGCTTGTTAGCTCAGACTCTGAAATTATTGCAGAAATCAACTGGTGGAAGTTAATATGCAACACTTGCTGACTATGTTGCCTAAGTAACGCTACTACAACTAGCAGCTTTGCAAAAGGATGAGTAGTCTGCCTCTGGCTAAGTCCACTAAACCTATTATTAATGGTCTACGTAAAATCTATGACAAATCTAGCTGGTCTTACTGTCATGTTTGAAAATTGTATGTGGTCTAATTTCCCTGGAAAAACATATGCCCTTACCCTCCTTTCTCCCCTTCCATCTTCCTCTTCTTCCTCTTCTTCTCTCCAGTCATAGTGCAGTGAAAGACTTGCTTGTGTCTCCAGGATTTGATTCAGTATTAGCCAGCATGACAGAAGATGTGCCTATGGTCTCACTGGACACAAACGAGCTGCTTAAACTCCAGCCCAGGAGGATATGCTAAAGCATTCAATGATGAATGTGCCTAACTAGTGTGTGGTGTCTGTTCCTGTGCAGGCCTTTGTGATTAAGGGTAGTGATTCTTGTAGAGAAGGTGAAATCACAGTTCTGTGTTTAGGAGGGTAACTGATCACTGAAGAGGTCCAGAAATCCACAACAAATTAATGTGAGATGCTTCACTGCTTATTGTTAATACACAATATGTATTTTGTGGCATTAGTTTGTAATTCTCTTGAATCTTTCCAAATTGTTAGCTGATGGACAATTTTTTGAGATTTTTCCAGCAGGAGAGAACTCTTTATATACTAGTAAATCTAGTGAAGGGGATAAAGAGATTATTTAGAATAAGCCACCTTTTACAGTTCTTTGTTTATGAAGCTAAAAAGAGATACTTGAAATTTTCTCACAGATTCTGGTCATCTCCCAAAGGAAGTAGGAGTCACTGTAATTTCCCTTCCATTTTTAATGTCAGGTAAATAAAGACCAGTGAAAATAATTGTACTTGGGGAATGATCTGAAAGGTTTGTTTTAAAGAATTAAATTATGGAATTTCCCTATTTAGGGAATAAAATATAAATATTTAGACAGCATTTAAAATCCTGGATATTTAAGGAGAGGTTTTGGGGCATAGTATGAGAAAGCAAAGGCTTTAGTAGTCAGGAACATAAGAACAGCCCTTAATTAAACAAGATTAAAAAATAATTTGTATAGCACAATAATAATTTTTTAAGTTTGTCTTTATGTCAAGTGCTAAAATGTTCAATTTCTGACTTCTGCAAGTAACATTCAGTTTATTCTAGCAAGAGTTTGATTTTAAAACTACTCAGTGTTCCAAAGGTAAAACAACACATGTATATGGCATGCTGACACCTCTGCTTGAGACTAAGAGGTCACCAGCACATACTGATTTTGTAAGTGCTGTAGGATTTATTTATTTACATATCTGGACTTGCCCCACTGAAATATACAGAATCATACATTTATTCATGCATGGTATGCACAAACCAGCATGGGGAAAAAGCAATTTAACTGAATAAATATTAAGAATGAGGAACACTAGAATGTTTTTTCCTATATACACCACTGATCTGAATCACTGGATTGAGAACTGGCTGCATGTCAGGTCTCAGAGGGTTGTGGTCAGTGCCACAGTCTAGTTAGATGCCTGTAACTCAGGGGTCTAAGTCCAGTCTTGTTTAACTTACTAATCACTGGGATGAAGGGATAGAGTGCCTTCTCAGCAAGTTTGCTGATGCATAAAGCTGGGAGGAGTGGCTGTAATCTAGAATGTGTTGATTGTGCTTTATCTTACCTTGGAATAGGCTCGTAGAATTTCATAGAATTAGGATAAGCAGGGCACATCCAAGGCACTTAATTAGCTGTTGAAACTACTGCAGCACAGGAGCTGTAACTGATAGCACAAACAAATGCTGGCTGCCATGTGGATGAAGAAGTAACCATTAATAATGGTGTCTCGGTTTAGAGACAAATTTAGGAGAAAACGCTCTGGAATGAGTGTTTCCTCTAAATACAAGGGCTTCAGTAATCCCTTCTGCCAATGAGAGAAATGAATACCAGTGTGTGAAAGTGAAAAAACCCCCCTGTTTAACACCCACTCACAGCAGAACTCAAAACTCAGAATGCCCGGGGAAGAAATAATCGGGCTGACCAAGTGGCAAAAAGGCGTGGGGGTGGGGAGGAAATGACGACTGGTTTGTCCCAGGGAAGGGGAGAAAATAGTTCATGCAGCAGCTCAGGTAAAACAGATGGGAACCTGTTGAACTTCTGGCGTTGGTCTCCTCCACACCACAGCTGAAGCTGGTGGATTTTGGTGTCCTTTCTTTTGCTGATTCAGTTTTTTCCCGGGGCTCGAACTGGCTGGAGAGACCTCCACAGGCTCCCGCAGGCTCCTGAGAGACTGGTCTCGGCGATTCGGATTTCGGACCAAAAGCCAAGCCGAAACAGTTCAAGCAAAAAAAAAACCAAATAGAAGCTTAAAGGATTGCTGCTGCAGCCTCCAGGCCAGGGGAAAGGAAAAAAAGGGGAAACTTCTTGCTTAAGCTACCAAAACAACTAATCTAGCGAAGCACCAATTTAACACCGGACTCGCACTGAACGCCGCACACTCTGGAATGAGACTTTGAACAAAGCCGGCGCAGGAGGCCGAGGCTCCCCGCCCCTCCCCCGGATCCACCTTAAAGCTACAGCAGCCATTTCTGGCTAAAGCTAAAGCAGACGATTAGGGCATAGAGTATCATCATAAAATCACCCCAAGACAAATGGATAACGAAAACAGCAGTTGGTCACAATGGCTCATCTTACAGAGTCAGGTTTTAGAGGGAGCTCTATAATCTGTGACTTAAACAGTCCTTGACCTAACAAGTATATTAATAGAATGAATTGGGCTGTGATAAAGAGAGTCAGCAGATCAGGCCTGAATGATCTGAGTGAGGTTGATTGGACAAATAAGAGATTCTTCGTGAGCGGGAGCAAACAGTGCTGTAGGTGAATGGGATTGATGTGTGCATTCTGCATGCATTCCCCAAAAATATGTTCCTTTTTCTATTTTATGCCTCAACTGGTAATTCTCCAGTTATCATAAGAAGTTGTAGCCCATTTGCAACACCACAGAAAGCATTGACTGAATACACAGGTACAGAGAATGATTATTCCTAAAAACAAAATTCTCATGAATAACTGTTTTAGCCAACTGAAATTTGGGAGCCAAGACATAAGTATTTCTCCCAAGCTGGTTGTCCAAGAAGTGTCATCTTTTGTTATCTCATGATAACATGAGATATCATCCCTTGCATATTGGCTGATTGTATGCATGTCTGTTGCTATTTGCCCTGATTGATCTGCATACGTACAACAAGTAGTGTTTACCAGTGTACAAACTCCTCCCATTTGTGCTGTAATCATATCCAATACCATTTGATTTTGAAGTACTACTCCTTTCAGGGAATCTACTTCTTTTTGCAACTGTCCAATAGCATCCATTGTTGTATTTGCAATTATTTCCATTTCTGCTGAGATGTTCACTATTGCCGTTTCCAACTGTGTTATTCCTAGAGGAGATAATAAGGCCCTGACAAGCTATGAAAACCTGTGTTATATCTAATTAGAGGGTTGGATGGTACACTTCAACTTAATTGATTTTTCTAAACTTTTCTCCAAATTCTCCTAACAATCCCTGTAATTGAACTAGTGTGGTTTATTATCTGTGTGGGTGGGACAAGATACCCCATAGTACATTGTCCTGTCCAATTTCCGGGCAATTCCATTTCTGCACAACCACTAAGAACCATCTAGCAAATCACAGCTCACTGTAATTCTTATTAAGGGGTTGTTAGTATGTCTGGCGTACAAATAGTTATGCCACTGTTGTGAGGGTACAAGTAAAGTTAAGTTGAACCAGACCCATGGTAGGGGAACAATTTTGGTCTAATTGCTAGTGTTGTTAAAATAACCAAAATTGGGTCCTGCAAAATGTGATTCTGTATAAGTAACTGATTGACAAGCGTTAACTGAAAAGGAAGCATTCCCATAGGGGAGTCTGGCTGTTGACATTGGTGTCTATGTTCATACAGGAAATATGACCTTAACTCAGTCCAATTACTAGAGGGCACCCCCAACAACGATGGGCGTAACTGTTGTACTTCTCCACACAACTAACAATCTCTTATTCCAGTATGGTTAACTATGGATTCAAGCAAAGCCGCATAATTATTAACATTGAAGGTTACAGTAACTTGCCACAAAGTAACAAGCATAACAATGTATTCATAGTTTATGGCTGATTTTCAGTTTCAGTCCTTCAGCATCAACAGCTGTTGTAGTCCATTGTTTAACAGATTTCTTGACTTGAGTATAATGAATCCAGCTAGGTCTCTCTTTTATGCGAACCGCAGTGAAAGTTGTCAGAAGGACTTGAAAAAGTCTGTCCTACTTCTCCTGTAGAGGATCACCTGAAAAATTTTTAACATATACCCAGTCACCAAGATCAATTGCATGCAATTTATGATCCAGCTGCTTAGGTTGATTTTCAAACACTGTATTAAGTTTCTGACGCAATTGTTTGTTTATTGCTTTCAAGTATTTACAGATATATTGATTGTCTACTTGAGCTAAATTTTCATCATGAATAGCATTCAGTCCATAAGGTCTGCCATAAAGAATTTTGAATGGGTTAACCTTTTCTTTTGATCAAAGTTTTACCGTGCATTACATAAGGGCAATAGGTAGAGCTTGGTACTAATACAAATTGCTTTCCTGGCAAATTTTTGCTATTTGCTGTTTAATCATACAGTTCATTTTCTCTACTTGACCACTAGCTTGTGGCCTGTAGGGGGTATGAAGCTGCCACTGAATTCCTAACACTTTGCTGACTGCTTGCACAATTTGTGCACAAAAATGCGTTCCCTTATCAGAGGAAATTTCCCTGGGTACTCCGAACCTAGGGATGATTACATTTAGCAATGCTTTTACTACTTCTTTAGCTTTGTTTTTTCGAGAAGGGACTGCTTCTGGCCACCCAGAAAAGGTGTCAGTTAGTACTAATAGATATCTGAAACCCCCTTTTCTTGGGAGTTCAGAAAAATCTATTTGCCATACTTCCCCTGGAAAAGTTCCCCTGTCAATTACTCCTTGCTCTAGTCTAACTGTTGTGTTTGGATTGTTTTTTAAACAAATGTCACATTGTGATGTTACTTCCTTAATGGCTTCTAGCAAACGTGGGCCTGCAACTCATGCTTTAAGATATTGGTGGAGGGAGTCTACTCCCCAATGAGTTTTATCATGTTCAGATTTCGCGTAGTGTTTCAAAGCTCTCTCAGGTATTACTAATTGGCCTGTTTCTAACTGTCCCCATCCATTCTCTAGAAGTTTCCCTTTATTATCTTGTATCCATTTGTAATCTGATGATTGATAATTTACTGATTGCCTAGTATTTACTTCAGTGGGTATCAAAGCAGTCACCACTGGCGCTTTTTTTTCAGTGACCAGTTTAGTTTCATAATCTGCTAATCTGTTACCTTCTTCAGGGAGAGTGTTACTTCTAGAGTGTCCCCGGCAATGCATAATTGCCACCTGTGATGGGAGTCTCACTGTTTCAAGGAGTCTGAGGACATTGGTTGCATATTTGATGACTTTCTTCTGAGCTGTTAAGAGTCCTCTTTCTCTCCAAATCGCGCCATGAGCGTGGACAATCCCATAAGTCCAAATATTGATGATTTTTCCCTTGGCTAGCTCCAATGCTCAGGTTAGAGCTATCAGTTCAGCTTTTTGCACTGAAGTTCCTGCAGGTAATAGATTTGACTTGATTACCTTAGAGACAGTGGTCACAGCATACCCAGCCACCCGCGTCCCTTGGTTCATGAAGCTGCTGCCATCAGTAAACCAGTTGTCGGCATCTGGGAGCAGTTCTTCTTTCACATCTGGGCAGCTGGAGTACACAGCTTTGATGGTTTCCAGGCAGTCGTGCACCACTGCTTCAGCTTCAGATTTTCCTTGCAGAAAGGAAGCAGGGTTAACAATGTTAGTTACTTGAATGTCAATGTCATCAGACTCAGCCAGAATTGCTTGATATTTCAGAAATCTTGAAGGAGACAACCAGTGATTTCTTTTCTGCTCTAGGACAGCCAACACTGTGTGTGACACTAGAACAGTCATTTCTTGTCCTAGTGTGAATTTTCTTGCTTCTTCAATGTTCATTATAACTGCTGCAACTGCTCTGAGGCAGGCAGGCCATCCCTTGCTCACAGTGTCTAGTTGTTTGGAGAAATATGTTACTGCTCTTTTGTAGGGACCCAGTTGCTGTGCTAAGACTCCCAGAGCTATCCCCTGCCTCTCATGTGAGAACAACTAAAAAGGTTTGCTTACGTCAGGAAGTCCAGGGGCTGGAGCTCTCATAAATTCTTTGAAGGTCTTGTCAGCTTCAGGAGTCTATACCACAGCATTTTTAGAGATCTTTACCAGTTCATACAAAGGTCTCACAATTAACCCATAGTTATACAACCAGAGCCAGCACCAATCTGTCATTCCAAGTAAAGTGTGAAGTTCTCTTACAGTCTGTGGCTTAGGTGTTTGGCAGATTGCTTCCTTCTGTGTGGTTCTCAGGGATCGTTGTCCTCCAGAAATCTCGTATCTGAGGTAGGTCACCTGTTGCTACACCAGTTGAGCTTTTTATTGAGAAACTCGATAGCCATTCAGCCCCGAAAGTTCAGCAGGCTCACTGTCCAGTTTTTGTAGCAATCAGCAAGTCATCTACATATTGTACAAGTGTACTTTTCCCAGGTGGAGATTGCCATTGCTCTAATTCTTTAACCAATTGATTTCCAAAAAAAGTGGGACTGTTTTTGAACTCTTGAGGTAACGCTGTCTAGGTAAGTTGGCTCTTCTTTCCTGTACTAGGATTTTCCCATTCAAATGCAAACATCATCTGACTCTCTTCTGCAAGAGGTAAGCAGAAGAAGGCATCTTTGAGATCTATGATTGAAAACCAGATTAAATCCTCTTGTAATTTTGTTAGCAGCATGTAAGGATTAGCCACTACTGGATGGATACTTCTAGTAATTCCATTAACTGCTCACAGATCTTGCACTACTCTGTAGGTTCCATTAGGTTTCTTTATTGGCAGTGTGGGAGTATTAAACTCTGACTCACATTCTTTCAATAGTCCTGATGCTATAAACTTGTTAATTGTGGGTTCCACCCCTTTTCTATTTTCTAATCTTAAGGGATATTGTTTCTTAGTCACTGGCCTGGCTCCTGTTTGTAGTTCAGTTTTTATAGGGTCAGCTAATTTTGGTCTTCCCAGAGTATCAGTATCCCATACTCCTGGGTACACCTGATTCAATACTTGTTCTAAATAGGTCTTACTACTTCCTGTCTCTGATTCAATTGTTAACGCTAATGCTAAAACTAAGTTGTCTTCTGGCACTTTAAATTTTATTTCTCCTTCTTTAAATTCAATTGTTGCTTCCAAATTCTTGAGTAAATCCCTGCCTAACAAAGATTTAGGTGAATTAGGTAAATAGAGGAATTGATGTATTCTCATCCTTTTCCCAATTGTGTATTCAAGTGGTTTTAAAAAGAATGCATTTTCTGGTTGGCCTGTAGCTCCCTTGACCGTAATGTATTTTTCACTTTTAGGCACCAAAGCTTGATTCAAGACTGAAGAAGTGGCTCCAGTATCTATTAAAAATTCAATTTCTTTATCATTCCCTAGCTGCATTTTAACCAGTGGATCTGCTAGGGTAAGATCCGCTGGTCCTTGTCACTGGTCATTATTCACAGCTGCAGTGATAGTCTCTTGCACTTGATTGGCAAGGTCAGGGCACTGGTGCTTCTAATGTCCCTTCCTTTTGCAATATGCTTACACTGCAGACACTGATTCGGTCCCAGTCTGGGTTGTGATTGATTTGAGCCTCCACTGCTGCTTCCACCTCTGCCCCTGCCTCTGCCCCTGCTCTGTCCTCGACCATGTCCATCACTCTGGTGCTGATCCAGCACAGCCACTATAGTTGTGGCCAGCTTTTTCTGTTCTTGCTTGTCCCTATTATTGTATACTCTCTAAGCTTCTCCCATTAATGCCTCCAGGTCCCTGCTTGCAGGTTCTTTCATTTTCTGAAGCTTAGATCTGATGTTGGGGCTTGATTGCCTTAACATGAGGGAGACTAGCTGCTGCTTTCCCATGTCTGATTGAGGGGTCCAGAGTTGTAAATTTCTGCAAAGCCACACGGAGTCTGTCCACAAAAGCAGTGGGAGACTCCTGGCGTCCTTGTTTAACCTGAAATATCATGGACCAATTTACTGCTTTTGGGATAGCATTTTCCAATCCGATTTTAATCAAATTTCGATACTTAACCAGCAGTGCGTAATCTCCCTTGTCGTTTGGGTTCTGTCGGGGTTTGAAAGTGGGAAACATCTGTTCTACTGTACCCTGCAGGGCCCCACTAGCAATTTGTCCTTCTACATGTGCTTTAGCTGTTTTTATTACCAATTCCTTTTCTGTTTCTGTAGGTTATGACAGCATTAAATCAACATCACTCCAGTCAGGGTCCTGGTTCTTTACAACTAACTCAAACCTTTTTGCAACTTTACCAGGATCTTCTCTGTAATCTCTAACTTCTTCTCTCTGGCTATTCAGATCATTAGTGGAAAAGGGAACTTTCACTCACATTGCTTCTCCCCCAGAACCAATTATTTTCCTCAGACGGGCTATCAGAGGCAAAGCTTTTTTTGTTTGCTTCTTGTTCATGCTATTATGGAGGGCCTCGAACTTGTTCCTTCCCCAGGGTCATCCATCTCATCCTCACTACTGCTTGTGCTGGATGGGGGGAGGGCAGGTGGTGGAGAATGTGTAGCTGACCTTGAATAGCTCGGTTGTAAATCGTGGACATCCACATCACTGCTGCCTTCATGCTTGTCTACCAACTTCATGCACTTCTGACCTATACTGCAGGCAGAACAACATCACTTTATCTTCCGCTGTTATCCTTTTCTAATGCTAACACAAAAAAATCTTGCGGTGCCAGATTTATGCCACATTCCCTCTGCCACGTAGGCTTATTTCTCAGAGTGAAAAACATACCTGCATGCATAACCTCATTCCACTTCTCTTCCCTCCTTAAAATAACATTAACTGCAACAAAGTATTTGTAAAGTTCCATTTAGGGGCCATTTCTCCTGTCTATCCAATGGATAAAGAGGCCACCACTGGTTACAATATTTAATTAAATATGCCTTTCTCATAGCTTCTCCCAGTTTGTCCCCTAAATCTTTCCAGCGTGCTAGTACACATGCTAATGGACTTTTCTTTACAATCCCTTTGCTGCCCATAGATCCCATTTCTTCCTGGCTTTCTCCACCTTCCACTTAAATGTCTCTCGGCAATGTTCCACAACTGCCTACCAGTTCTCTTCCCTAATTTTCCAAATCTCGGGAATCCCTAATTGCCTTCCACACACCAATTTTACAACTCTTGCTTCTCCCTGATACCTTCTTCCCCACTGTTCAATTCCTTTTTTTTTGTACAACCTGGACATGCAGGTCCCCTCCGGGATGAGTTACAATACCACCTCTGTCTACAATGAATACACTCGCACAAAGTCCCACAATTCATACCTACGAACCTTACAAGTTAGACACACAATTGCCTGGGGTACTAGGTTGCCTGGAAAATAAACTGTTAAATCTGGCTGTTCCCAGTCTAAGGTTAGGAGCTCCCCCATGCTGCTATGATACAATCCAGGAGCAGTCCTGCTGCATTCCATGACTGCGAACCACCAACACAAACAATCCAGCATATAACGTGACTTTAATTGCTGGTGAAAGCAAGAATATAAATCCTGCTTTCGTCAGCTCTCAACTTCTGTGAACAACACTACCCAGGGTCACACAACCCTGGGATACCATCCTGACGCAGTATTCCACGCACTAAACAAGGAATGGGGGTCTTATAAATGGGAGGAATGAGGTAGGGTATTAGAGCAGAGTGGGACATGGATTAAAACAGTTAGCAAAGCAGACAGTAAAACCTCTGGCAGACACCCAAACATT
The DNA here is from genome assembly GCA_013397795.1 of Orthonyx spaldingii. Lineage (NCBI taxonomy): Eukaryota > Metazoa > Chordata > Aves > Passeriformes > Orthonychidae > Orthonyx > Orthonyx spaldingii. Next base: position 57,357 of record VZTJ01005969.1, read on the forward strand.
AACAGCTGTAAAGGTACAGATGCAGATAGAGAAAACTTTGGCAGGCACACAGCAGCCAGTAGCAGCTGTTAGCACACATACAGACAAAGAACACTGATTTTATACAAAATACACAAAACAACACATATAACAATTAAACTCAAAACTCCAAGACCAATACCAATAGTAAAAGTCATTAGACTTCTTTTGGGGCCTCTAACCCATATAGGGGCTTCCAACCACCACTTTGTATCAACCTCAGGAATTCTCCTGTGAAACAGTGCCCAGCATATATTGCCACATATGTCTTACGGGAGTTTCTTAACCAAACAAACCAAGAATGTTTTAAATCACATTACAAATACCTTGAATTTTGCAGTCAGTTGGCCCTTGTTTGCCCCCGCAAAGAACCGATTGAAGTGTGGAGTCCCTCCTGAACTGACTGACCAGTTCCTGAGTTCTTGGGGCACGCCAGGGGAGTCCCCAACTCCAATGGGTCTTGCAGCCAGGCAGAGAGGTCCTGCCACATTCAGTTGCCAACTGAATCCTCAAAAGATAGGCTGGAAATAAATCCCCATAGACCGATGTCTATACAGCAGGTATTTGTTTATTGCAGCGCTGGAAGTGAGGGGGATTTCTCCTCCTAATTCTCACCTACCTTTTTAAAGTGCGGTGGGATATTTATACAGTAAGTATTGCTTAGTGTTAGTATGTCATTATAGCATCAACATATACGTGCTGGAACTACTTTACATACTATGATCTCATGGTCATAAATGTTTTTTTTTTGCACTGCGCTCGTGCCTCCCCAATTTGGTGGTCGTGGGGGTGTTCCCCTAATGAGAGTTCAAAGTCTTCCTCACATCTGAACTTTTCAACTTTGCCTTTGGAGCACACGCAGTTATGGTGTTCCTTGTTCTGTCTGGCCTTGATTCTGTATCTTGTGGCTAATTTGCTTTACATCTGCCAGCTTCTCATTAGTACTTTACTTATCTGTTTCTGAAACTCTACTCCTGTGGTCTATTCAGCATTACACGACTGGTTAACTATATACTAGCCATTATATTGTATAGAAAGTTATTTATATCAGGTTATATAGGTATAGAAAGTTATGATATCGACATCAGGTTATGTAGATATATAAAAAGTTATAATCCAGGTTATATAGATATATAAAAAGTTACATTTCAGGTTATGTTGATACCTTATAAGTCAAGCTATATAAGCACTTTGTAACTCTGACCTAAATTCCACAGGCATCACTATCATCTTTCTGTACCCAAGTTGCTGATTCAGCCCTCCTGCTGGTTTACATGAAGGACACACTTTGGACTTCTAGTGTTATGGCTCCACGATCAGGGTGTGTAGGAGATGTGCTTCAACAACACATACTTACAGTTGGAAATGGTTGTAAAGGTTTAAATGACACCAAGCAATTAAAGTAAATTCTTGTGGAAATACTAAGCTCTTTTAAGATAAATAGCTGATCCTCAAAGATATTTTTGCATATATAGACCATAGAAGCTCTCAGAGCAGTATTTGAAAAGTTGCAATGCATGTGGTTGTTTTTGTGACTACTCAGTAAGTTCTACAGATCCTTATTGTTGAGTTAAGAAGGGTGGAAAAAGCAATTGTTGCGGGAGTAATCTGGAAATGCCTGCTCTTTGGAGTGGATGACCATGTATAAAATCCTGCTACTCATAACTCTTCATCTAGTGACATGCTCTTAAAAACGTCTTTGGAAACAAATACTGCTTTATATCCTTGAATATTCTGGATCATGCTGCTGATTTAGCTTACTTTTCTGTGCTGTTCCTCAGAAGGATTCTCTGTGTAGCTAATACCTCATTTTTGTGATTAAGTGTGATTGCTTTGTTTGTCACAAAAAGTGTACAGTGAACTGAGTTTATAAGGGCCAGGGTCTGTTTTAGCTAAAAATAAACTGCTTGGGGTTTGTTTTTTTTTTTTTTGG
>VZTJ01005969.1:59367-140541 GCA_013397795.1 Orthonyx spaldingii
GGGGGCGGGGAGGGGAACAGGAGTGGGAGGTGTGAGGCGGGAAACGCAGTCCTGGACAGCAGCAATGGTTTTTCTGCCAGGAACCACTGTGTGTCGGGAATGGCAAGAGAGGCTTTCCATTGGAGTTCCCGTAGCGGCCCCTGCTGGCTTGCTCTTCCGATAGTACTGGGGGTGATCGCTTCAAAAATGAGCATCAGAAGAAACATGCTGCTTGACTGACTCTAGAACAAAGTGGACTGCGAATATTTTCCAGCTGGTGTCAGCAAAGCTAACTACAACTGGTATCTTTTCCCCACCCATGTGGCTTTGTAAAATTGTTTGAACATTCTTGATTATAATCACTACAGACACAATAGTGAGGTTTGTTTTAACAGTTCTAACTGAAAAAAAAAATAGTTTCTTAATCAGCTTGCCTGTTTGTTTTCAGCAACAGGTATGCAAGATGATGATGCAACAGGGAAAACACTCAGAAAGTTAAGTGTTGGGCAGTATGACAATGATGTTCCTGGGCAGCCATCGCATAACAGATGTGGATGGATGAAGTCTCCTGCTACTCACCAGGCTGTAATTCCAAGATCACCAGTTGCTGTAGGGAAAACCAAGGAGGTAAACAATCAAGAATTTTTCACTAAAAACTTACTGAAGCGAGTGGCCAGTAGAAAGTCTTATGATCTGTGTCCAAAATTAACGTGAAGCAATTGACAGTTGCATCATGGCAATAAGAACAAATAACTGCAGTTACCTCAGAAATGCAATTCAATGTTTAAGGATGCTCTTGTCTATTCTGTGTTTGCATGTTTTCAGTGTTCCAAGATCTCTGCTGGAACAGTAGATCACATTATATCTGATTACGGAAACCTTCTGTAATTTGATGAAGAACGCCCCACTGTGTCATGGGGTTAAGTGAGAATTATCACACTGTAATTTTGCTTTTTTGTGCCTTTTCTTAGATGGTTGCTGTACATTACCAAGATGAAATAGATGGGGGAATCTTCTCCACAATAAAAAATGGAAATGAAGCTGTCACGTTCACATCAGCTTTTCCCCTGTCACCAGAGACAACATATGGTAAGAAAATATCTGTCTCTATTTATTTATTTATTTATTTTAATAGCAGTATTGGCATTTTAGCTGTTACCAAAGAAGAACTGCCCTTTTCCTTCTCTACTAGTGACAGCTCCTCCACTATGCCATCAGCAGAGTCCCTCCAGCCGAAAGGTCAGCAGCCCATCTGAGCTGTACAGAACCATTCCTGGTAAGGTACCCCTATTTCCTAAATTATGTGAAAATGAACTGTGTATGAAGGCAACTAACACAACAGTGGTTTGTAAATAGGACATATCAATGGTGAATTTGGACATGTAAGTCAGAGAAATGGATTTTAGCAGTCCTATTTTAATCACACCGAAAAGAAGTGAATAATGAAGAATTATCCAAGAAATATTTAATCCCTTCCAGGTTTTCATTGCCAACAGGGAGTCCCATGTTCACGTTCATTGTGCAAATTCAATGTGGAGCAATTAGGCAGCTGTGTCACAGAAATAAAAGGAAATGCAGCTCAGTGTTTGAGGCTATCCTGCTCTTGTTCTCTCTATCTGTTTGCATGGTTTCAATGTTCCACAATCTCTCTGCTGATATTTGATGATGTTAAAGTACTACTATCAGGAGACTTGAATTCTTTGTGATTTTAAGTAGGTTTTGTCTCCATCTGAGAAAAGAGGGGTGATATCCTTGTTTCCATCTTTCCAGGCAAGTGAAGCTGACAATAGAGCTTGACAGTAGCTATGCTCAAGTCAAGGAGATCCTTAACCAGAGGAATGGATGTTCTGGAGGGGTTTTTTGCCATGATACAGTTTGTAAATGTACAACCATGGAAAAGTAGTTGGTAGTAAATTATTACATTTTTAAAGATTTAACATTATTTAGCTATGACTTTTTATAATAAAGGATTATTTTCAAGGCCTTAACTCTTTGCTACTAAAAATAGCAGCTAAGCTACTGTTATCTGTCACCTTTTTTGTGCAAAATTATTTTAAAACACTAAGATTTAAAAGAAAAAAGTATTTCTGGACTACATCAGAAAGTCCTGGACATAGCAGGAAGCCGGCCAATGTATTTAAAACTTGAATAAAAATCACAGGCATTCATTTTATGCATTACATGATGTTCAGATGAAAATTGATGTATATTATGTATAGATTTACTGCTTAGATTATGACTGTCTTCTCCAGGAGGATCTTGATAGTAGAGTTTTCAATAAATTTGATGATGGGTTTTGATGCAGTAATAGTTAGTGTTATGGTTTTAACTTTAAAAACCCGTTTATGTTTAATTTGCCTCACTTAATAGTTGTCAAAAGAAAATAACATCAACATAAAATAAAATTATCTTTAGCTATAGAAAAATCTTCTACCCAGTTCAAGACATCTCTTTATGGTTCTCCATACTTCTAAATAATTAGTGGCAGATATCCTCCTGAGGACAACTTCAACAAATCAATTATAGGTTGATCTGCTGAACACTTGGTTGTTAAATGATTTCCATTAATGTTGCTAAGAGTTAGGACTTGCCCTGGAAAATACTTAGCTTTCAATGTATTTCTCTATTTTGATTCTCCTACTTAACTCTAAATGCTGTTATCTCTCAAATGCTGGTTTTAGATAGTTAATGGGACACTGAAAACAATTATTCTAATTATTAGAAAAGGAGGCAATTCTTCCTTTGAGTGCCTGTTTAAAAATGAGGCTCAAGGTGTACTGAATGCTGCAGGTTAAGTGCTCATCTCCGTGCAGCTTTGGTTTTAGCTGTAAACATAACGTTCTTTGACATTAAAGTGCTTGTTGTTAGTTAGTTAAAGGTTAAAGGTGTATGAGGTAGGTCAGCTAGAAAACATGGAATTCAAAACTACCTGCTAGCAAGCATCTCTCAGAAATGTTAAATGGGTCACTTTCCCATCAGAGCACAGAAATGTCTGTTGTCAGAGGCAAGTCAGAATCATACTTTAGATTTTTAAAAATTTTCTTTTTTCCCTTCACTTCTACTGTAGTTATTTCCAGTATCTACAGTAAGTATCTACTGTATCTACTTGCTTCTGTATCTTCTGATTTCTTTGGCAAGAAATGCTTCTTATTTCTGCTACCAATCCCTTATTCATGCCCAGAGCAAGAGTGCTTTTGTGTGTTGGAGAGGCCAAGAATCTGAATGGAACAGAAGCAGCTGTTCCTGTGGTTGAGACTGCTTTAATGCACATGCCACAAAGGTAACTCTATCAGTGTGCACTTTGCAAGAGTTCTTAACAGCCTCAGTTTTTAGTACTTTCTCTTGCAGCCTAACTCTTCTTTTAAATGCTTACATGGTCTTTATTTTGGTAAAAATCAGGACACATACTAACTTCTTCAGAAATTTTCAACAGATTGAGGCCTTTTGAGTCATGGACTCTGGAGTCTTTATTTCTGCTATTAAGATATTGTCACTTTTGTCTCAGTTCAGACCACCCTTGAATGCAAAATTGCTTAGTTCTGCATCCCAGCTTTGCTGTTTATCTGCGTTGTAAGTTATCAGTGAGGATGCTGTAACCTGGTTATCAATTATCTAGACATATTACCATTTTATTTCCTCCCTGTTTCCTTGTGGAGAATAGTGTTCAGTGTAATTAGCACTTATCATATCAAGGAATTCTGTTGTGCTTTTAGAAGAGTACGAAAGTATCTATTTTAAAAGAAAAATACATGGTTTTGGGTATCCTGTAGTCAAGAATTGCAATGACATCCAGTCCTTACGTATAAAGAAATTATGAAAGTATCTCTTCTTTAAGTTATTCTTGTAAACTGTGTATCTAGTATCTTGAATGCATCTGATTTTTAACCTGTTTACCGAAGGACACTGTCTTTAATAAAGCCTTATAAAAGGGAGCTCTGTTATCCCTAGAAGTCTTAATTTTCTTTCCAGGTAAAGCCACTTTTCTAAGGAAAGACAGTCCAGTAGTGTTATGCATCTGTCTCCCTTACATTAGCTATGCCCTAACTCCTCATTCTCCCTGTGTATTTATTGGAGATGTCCTGCCCGCAGGATTTCTTTTCAGAGTCTTGTTCTTTATCAAACGGGTGTAAATTTAACCTCCCTCAGTCCGTGTGCATACAGTCAATTTTATGTGAGCACTGCTGCTCCAGTGATCACTTGCTGCCATGGTTTCATTGCCTTTCACTTTACATGGCTTGAAAGTAATATAGCACTCACAGAGTTCATTCTCAATTATCTTTGAAAGATATCTTGTTTCTTGAGATGAACCTAAGTGGTCTATAAATTGGCCAGTTTTATAAATACCCCTCAAAAAATAGGGCTGCTCCAGATAGAACCCAGATACAGCTCTCTGGAATATCACAATAGCTGATCTATCTCCCATGGGAGGGAGAGTCCCACACATCAGTGAAGGAATGGAAGCACTATTTGTAGGCCATTTGGAAACTTATAAAGACTCTTTTGTCCCAGACAGCATACAGCTAATTGAAGTCCCTTTGTATATAGAAGTAACACTAAAAGCGTAGCAAGCTCTTTGCCAGGGAACTGAACGATGGCTAGCTGCCCTGCCACTCCACCCCTGAGGCTAGATGTGAAGAGCTGCCCCTTCTTCAGCCCTGGACACAGCATAGACAGAACTTTGCAGAAGGTCTTCATTCACAAACAGGCACTGTCTTGCAATAGAAGACAGGGATCTGTGGAACAAGGGAAGGTTGTCTATAATCTTTTATCAATGTACTGACAAAGAGAAGACATGATGTCTTTTTGTCCCCTCTTTTCTGAACAGCCTAACTAGACTTGTGTAGTCCAAGCAGTGCAAATGATGGAATGAAAGCATTGCTGCTGGTATAAGGAATCTCTGAGCCTTCAAGCATGTGTAAGGCTTTGCCTTTTCATCTCTTTCATGGAGCTTAGCCTAGGAACTGTACTCAAAGCTGGTGTATGAGCTGCATCTATTCTAAAAATTTCTAAAAGGGCAACTTTTCTCCTCATGCCATCATGGAACTCTTCCAGATCACACACTGGAATATTTCCACAATTTTTCTCATACAGACTCTACTTTTATCTGACAAAGACATTGTAGCCCTAAATTCCCCTCATTGACTAACACAGACTTACTCTATTACATCATCCAGTAGAGTGATGAGTGTTTAATGAATCTATTGGAAGGCAAACCCACAACCTAACAGCCTCATTATTGCATAATTGTATTACAGATTAGAATTTTATACTGTTGTGGTTTCATACTGGTATTCCAGAATTGTAATTTCTTCCAGTCACTGAGTTGCAAGGAAAATGATATATACTGCTTAATTTCTTGATTAAAAAAATGCCAGGGCTCTAACTGAAAACATTTTCCGTGTGTCAGAGGGTCAGTAGCAATGGGAATAAAAGTGAAACTAATTTGTGAAAGTGAAAAATTCCCTGTTTATGATGGGCAAAAACTTTCTTCACAACGTGAAAAGCTTTTATATAATACTGATTTATACCTGTCTTTCTCTTGTCCTCTTACCTGTTTACGTAAGATATACATGTCCAAAGCAAGTAATAGGTGCAGAACTTTTCCAGACATCTGGGTTCATTTGCTTAAAATATGAGTGCATTGACTTATGTGGGTGGTTATCATAAGGTCTGTCCTCCTGGAAACACAGGTGCATTTTTGTTTTCACTATTGCAATTTTGTGTTTAGGTTTTTTTTGATGTTTTGTTTATTTTAGTGGGTTTTCATTTGTTTGTTTGTTGAGGCTATCAATGAGAAATAAAAAATACAAGTAGAGAAAGGAAATTTATGATGTTCAATGCAAAGCAGATATACCATATTTCTGTTACATTTTTCATCGTCCTGCAATTGCCCTTGACATGTTTATCTCGTGGCTGAATACAGTGCTTATCTACACAGTATTTTTATAATTAAACTCCTAATGTTTCTTAATTATTATAAAAGACACCATTTACTAGTGCATAAAAAGCCTCCATAGTCTTCAGGATCAAGCAGGAAACGACTTGGATCTCCTGTTGGGATTCTACCAGCATGAGCTTAATGAGGGCTTCCAGAAAGAGCATGTGAATGCTGTAAAGCATAATCACAAATGTTCAGAGACCACTTCTTGCATGTTGTAAGCGCTGAAGGCAATATAATGTACTATGATCACACTTTTTCATCATTGGGTTACTTTCATTGAGACATTCAGCTCAATAAAACTAATCTTTATACAAAGCTTTTATTGCATGAAGGCTGGAGAAGATAGATTTTCAAGTCTTCATTGGCACAGATCTCCTTCCCTTTGTGTCACTGATTAGAATACAATTCTTAACATATCTTTCAAATACAGCCATGTAAATATTGTATTTGTTTGGCCTGCAGAGAAATAAGCAACACTTATTATCAGTGATTTCACTCTGGTAGTCCAAATTCACAGCAAAGGTAATAATATTCCATCTCATGTGCTGAAAAACTTAACCATTTAATTTAGTTTATATCAGTCTGAACGGTGAAAAATATCTTGTAACAGTAGAATGTAATTGAAATGGAAAATAACTTAAAATATTTGTAGTATGTGCCTGCCTTTACTGAGTGATATTAACTGAAATACTTACAGTAGAAGTGTCTACAACTGAGCTTTAACTGAGCTTTTTTTTCCCCCACTCAGTTTGGCTAAGATTTTCATGGGAGGTACTCTCCCAATCTACACTACTTAACTTCCCAAGGCTTTAGAGATGAATGATTTAGAGCTTAATCCATTTAGCTAACTAGATATGGACAGGTTTTGTTTACAGCTATGTTACGTGTTTCTATATAAAACTTTAAAAAATCTGTACATATTTTAGCCACTCAATAAACATTCTAATATGTCATTGATTCAGAGGAGAAAGGAATATAATTATACATAACTGAATATAAAAAACTAGGGTGTGCCAAGTCCATGGCAGATAGTATGTGATGATAAACCAGTGGGACAATATGAATATTTCTTTGACTGATATGTTATTCCTGACAAAATAAGGCACTCTTGTTACTAGATATTCATAAGAAACTCATTCTCTAACATATACTCTCTCTTCCATGGATTTTGGATACTCTAAGTTGATAAAAATATTCTGGAACACGAGTGCATTTTGTCTTGTAGCCAGTGTTGTATCTGATCACAGACTCAACAATTCTTCAAATCCGATGCTTATGTCAAGACAAAGATATTTCATGATGATGTGTTCTTACAGCTCCATGAACTAAACTTCTGCAAAGGGACACGGTCTGCTGTGATGTACATGTTAAACGTCATGTTGAACATGAGAAAAATTCAAGTCATGGAAAATACTGTGCTAGCAGAATGCACAATCTAGTGCACATATATATAATTCCATGTGCAGCTTCTCTATAATACTGAAGAATTTGAAGGGAAAAAAAAGAGAAGATACATTCTTCAGACATCATAATGACGAGATGTTGTGAAACTATTCATTGTCTCTCTCCTTTTCCTACCCCCCTTGCTTTTGTAGCAGGATTTTCATCTGCACAGAAACACTGTGATCATAGATCAGAACGGGCCTTAAGCCATATCCTGCCCTGTTAAAACTGCTTTGGCGAAAGAATCAGATACTGATTTGCAAAGACTGTTTTATACTGCATGTTTAATTTTCTGTGCAAGTATTTACATTGCTTTTGTTTGTTTGTTTGTTTTATGGGTGACTTTTCATTCCATGTGGGCAAAGTGGTGATGGATACATCAATCAGAGAACTGAGACTGTTCCCCTAAAAATGGCCCTCTCAGAGACCCCTTGGCACGGCCTGCATTATCCATTTGAACCAAGACACTTCTGAAAAGTTACATGGAGTCTTCTGCCTAAAACAGCAAACGTGACTTAAATTTTCTCATGGGGAAATGAGTATCCAAGTGGTGGGGACTCTAAATACAAAAACCATCTCTCCACTTTCTCATCCACTCATTTTGTCCTGAATTCAAATGTTGAACTGCATTAAAAGAATGGCAGATCTTGTAACAAAAGAGATTTCTTACAGGAATTCACAGAAATGTTCCAATAGTTGGAACATCTTTAAAGTCTCTTGCATGTTATAAGTCTTTCATCAATGGTACCTCAACAAGTCTGACTGCTCCTTGATCCCTCACTAGTAGCAATAAATCAAGCAACTGCTAATAAGTTGTTCTCAAGAACACACCCTGTAAGCACATCCCTTGTTTGGGGCACTGCACTTTAATCCAGTCTGTCTGCTATTTGTTTTGTCTTGACTAACTTTTCATACCACTGTGAACTGAAAATGAAACAACTGCCTTATTTCAAAAGGATTTAGTAATTGAGAAAAAACATGAAGAAGTTTTGCATAAGACATGCATGTTATTGCATGTTGCATATTCATGCAGGAACCAATACATCTTAAAGTTTAATTGTGCAGCCTGCAGCTTACATCTTTCCTGTAGCTCTAGTCCAAAGGCATTTTCTCTTGAGAGAAAGCAGCAGCATTATCTGGTGTTTGTTTATTTTTGTGGGGTTTTTTTAATACTTGCCATCCAAGATAACTGACTGTACTTGCAATAGGCATTTATTAGCTGAAAGGATGATGGCACTTCCAAGGGTGCTGAACACCGTTTCTTTTATGTTCACTAGTATCTCTGAGAGCTCAGAAATTCTAAACTTCAAGCAATAAAATAAGATGTATAATTTTGCAGTTACAAATGCCAAAAAATGTTGTTTACATAATCAAATATTACATGGGGAAAAATGTGTTTATACAATACTTCAAGTGTTGTTACTTGATCACAGTCTCAAAGCATATGTGCCTCCTCAGTTAAATTTGAAATACACCCTGGTAATACACTGGCGTGTGATGGTGGTTTGGTTTTTTTTCCCCCTTTCTTTTTTTTGCTAAGAACCACTGAAAAATTGATTATTGAGAGTTTTTTTAAAGCACTCTGTTTTAGAGAGTTTGGTTTCTCTTTTTTTCCCTTTCTGTGGGAAAAAGTCATGCATTTCCCCACATAAACTGATCATTTGATAAATAACTATCTTTGTATGTATTCATTGAAATGTAGATGAATAATATCTTACACATATATAAAAAACCAAAAGAATCTGAAGCTGAGAAGTCCATCACTAATTTTTGCTTCTTTTGAAGATGCAAACAATAAGCCATTGACAGAAACTTAAAAACAGTTTAATAGAAATACAGGATTGGATGAGCAGGCAGCCTGGCAGATGTGTTTGTTTTTACACATATGTGATGTTGCTTGTTTGCAGTGCATGTGCATAGCATACATTTTTGACATGTCACTAGTCACTTTGTCTGGAAAAGGTTAAATTAACAAAAAACCATGGGAACAACTACTTTTCTTGCTATGATTCTATGAAATTTTTTCAACTTTTCCAGGGTGAGGCCTCCTACTATATGACATGGCACTTCATGACTGTGATGTGCCAGAGTAACCCATGTAGTTTGAGGGAAGGCTGGAGAAGAAAGCTCCAAAAATCAAAGTACAGCTGTGAGCACACTTTTTCAAAAACACTGCAGTTTTAAAATCATCCTGTGTTTGAGTGTCTGGGAAGGTCTGTCTACTGCATTCACACGTTAAAGATATTCTGCAGTTTCAAAATGACAGACCTTCCAGTGTTGAGTGGGAACAGAGAGGAAATACACATTCACTAAATTGTTTATAGTCTAAAGGTCATATCGCTCTATGTTTTTTAAGATGCTGCTCTCCCCTATGTTAATTCTCTTCATGTTTATTCCCTCTTGCAGAGGAGGAGAAAACTAAATTAATCTGTGTTTTTCTATGCCTGAGTTAGGCATGTTGTTTCACAAAGCCATTTATATTCAGGCACCTTGTAGACAAAATCTGAAATGAGAAATCTACTTGACATTGACTCCCACATTTCTGTCAATCATCGGAGTAGCAGGGAAACGCATAACATTCCTTCACAAATTGTGGAGTTTGCTGAATTTGTATGAAGGACATGGCACAGCCACTCTGCTGCAGGGGTTCTTGTTGGACACAATGAATGTCGAATGTTACAATTCAAGCCCTACATTTTAAACTGTTTTGGATAGATTTTGTAGTGTAATGGTTCTGATCAAACCAGGAATCTTGTGCACTATACCTAGGGGAACTGCACACTGGTACCACCTGGCAGAGATTGAAAGACCTGATCCTTATCACTGTGCTGTGCCTGGAACAGCCATGAAACCAATTCTTCTTGCCAAATAACAGACCTTCTCCTTCTGAGATGGCAGTAACTTACACACTATGCTGAGTTAAACCCAATCTATTCCTCACCTGAGACATCCAACATTGCCTTTCCTTCCCTTCCTAACTCTTCTTTTGTGTACAATCAGCCTTACCCTTTATATCTTCTTTTAGCTTTAGAGTTTCAAGGTTTTTTTTCTTCTTTGGAGCTCATCTCATCTGGTTGAAACTTTGAATTTGTGACAGAAAGACAAACAAAAGGTGAGATTTTTGTTATGCACCCTTTTGTTTGTCATTAACTGTCCATGTCAGAGGGATTTTCTTGATGAGTAGCCCCCTAAGTATAACTGAGTCTGATTCTGTTAGAAGGATCCATGCAAAAAAATCTTAAGCAAGGGTGAATTTGATAAATGCTGACAAAACTCAAGTATATTAATACTTTTAATTACACAATTTCTGCTTACATTATATCCCTATATTACTTTAGAAAGTAAGTTTCTTGCTTAACCAACCTTCTTCATATGGTGTCTCAGACCACTGTTATCTTCCTTGTTAAAGGTTACTATTCTTGTTCCCTTCTAATTCAGCAAGTGTAAATAGCCAAACAAGCAAAGCTTTCAAGACTTGAAAATGAGGAAAGAGATGAGATATCCAAAGATCCTGTGATTTACAGTGCTTTTTATGCAGAGCCAGGGATGCTTTCTATGGAGAGCAATTTTCTCTAATCATTATTGTTTATGGGACTGTGAAGTCTGTGTTTGACTGCATCTGGCTCTGCCAGGAAGCATCCAAGACAAAGTGTAGTTGCCTAATAAATTAATCAAAGTAACTGATGTCAGTTCTGAACTGCTGCATCTGAACCTCTTTTGACCCTGTAGCAAAGATTTTGCCTTCTTTTTACCTGATAATATGGTGTATATCACAACTAACTTTTGCTGTTTGTTTCTTCTGAATGCAATCTTTATGAAACATGTTTAATAGGAGCAGCTGGTATGAAGAAAAACAGTGGTAGGAATGAATATTCTTATAAAGGAATGGTTTAATATACATTATGGTCTGCGGAAGAAAGCAAAATGTTAATTAGTTTACCAGTACTCATCTCTATAACCAAGCCAGCTTGTGTATTTTAATGTTATCAAAACTATTTAGTATACACATTCAAAAGATGTTGCTGGTAGAAATTTGAAAGCAATAGAATAATTCATTATGGGAAAGTTTTAAATGGTTGTATTTGTTTCTGTCTATATATAGTAATTTCCTGCAGTCATCATTTCAGAAAATATGGTGTGCTGGGCACTGAAGAACAATCTGAAGAGGAAATGTGCTGCTCATTGTGGAGCTGCAGTGTTTCCACTGGTCTTCCTGACCTGTAAATAAAACCTGCTCAGAACAATGCTAGGGGGATGTTGAATGCAACACAGTAAGGCTACACGTGTTTTGTGATCTTGAGAAGCAAGTCAAACTTTATTCAGAGCTCTGGATGCTAAATTTATCCAAGAGTGTTGAGCTAGTTTGGTATAACAGAGTAGCTGGGCTTTGGTCTACATTAAAAAGCACTAATCTGACAGTTCTCGGTTTCGTGTAGTGCATCTCTCTGAAAGAAACAAATAGGTGAGGTCAATTTAAGTGGTGGGGGAAGAACAACAAACCCCCCCCCACTCAACCCCTCTCCCCCAGCCCAAGCCCGCAGTCGTCCCGGCTCGTGTGCGGGCCGCTCGCTCTCCGCCCCCGCGGCGCTGCGCGGAGCGCTGAACCCGCTGGGAGCGGCGCTGCGCGTGGAAGAGGCGGTGTGAGCCGGGCGGGGGGAAGGGGGGAACAAGTCAAACGCAAATGAGGTGGAGTCAGCACAAGTAGGCATACACTGAATGGGCAGTTGGGCTGAAGACCGAGCGGGAAGCCTAATCTAACAACAATTGGGGAATTACTTTCTGCCTGGATGAAGTGAACTCTGGTCGTTCTTCATCTGGGTGGTTGTATTGAGACAGGGAGCCTGTGCCTCTCTCGCCACAGACACTGGAACCCCCTTTGCGGTGAAGTTCTAACGCGCGAGGGAAAGCGGAGGGTGCTGGCAAATGCGGGCAATAGCCTTTCCCAAGTCTCTGCGTGGCGGGGCGGCGCGCCCGACTGCCTCGCTTAGCTGAGCCACAGGCAGCATGCGGAACGGAGGGAGGGAAGGAGGATTTCGCACAGCGCCGTGGGAGAGCTGTTGTCACGATGGCTTCAGTAGGTAGGTTTGTGGTTCCCTGCTCCCCTGTTTTGTGCGTTTTCCTAAGTCTGAAAACTCGTTTCGTGGGCTGGTCTTGTGTTTGGCTGGTCGCTCTCGCCGCAGCGGCAGCCAAACGGGACCGCGGGCAAAGGGGGAGGGCGGCGGCAGTTCACTAAAGAGAAGCGGCCTCCGACAGAGGCCACCGGGGCCGCCTCGCTCTGGGGCGGGGAGCTGGGAGCACGCACGGAGCCTGAGGCCTGCTGCTGCGAGCTTTGTAGAAATGAAGTGGGAGAAAGAGTTACGCCTTTTGTGGTCATGCAGCAGCGTTAGAGAAGGAGTTCTGTCAGTATGAGAGTTTTCTGCAATCGCCGACGGAACGATTGAGGGCATGAGGCAAGCCTCGAGAGCTTTGTTTAGTCACTTTTCTGCCGAGGAAGGCTTCTAATTTTTTGTGTGTCGTGGTGGGTCTTTTTCAAAGTAGAAGAACTGAGGACTGCCTGGAACATACATAATTTCTGTCTAAGCAGAAAAATTTTGTTCGGGCTGAGTCTTTTTCCTCCTCTGAGGAGTTTTTAGTAATGATATAACAGTATTAAACTTGTTTTCAAAATCATGAAAAGTGTACAAATTTTGTAAACACGAGTCTTTCCTAAATGAGGAATATGGCATAATTTTTCTACTTTCTTGCTTAATGAGAAAAACACTTTATTGTGCCATTTGCACTGGAAGGGTAATTCCTCTAATTCTTGCATCCAAGACAAAGTGTAGTTGTATAATACATGTAAAACACTCACTTTTTTACTTCAGATCTGAATTTTCCATGAAAATATAGTAAAGTCTTGGAGCAGCCAACAATTACATGGTACAATGTACAGGATGCACCAGAATAAAGAGCCTGTTTCTTACCACCTTAATGCAAGCAATTTTTCTATTCAGGCAGTAGCAGCACATGCTTGGGTAAAGACCGCAACCCTACAAGGAGAGTTACAGAGTCACAGTTCTCGAGAGACAGACCAAGAAAAAAATGCAAGAGCTTCACTGCTCAGTTGTGTTTTGTGATACTGAACAACACTGATGATAAACTGAACTGAGTTTGTTTTTACTGGTTTCAATTCCAGGTTATTAAAAGCAGCCTCTGAAAAGTCAGTACTTTTTCTGGTTTTAAAATAAAATGTTTAAGTATACTACTTGAAAATCAAAAAGCAGCCCTTGCTTTTGTTATTCAGGCTGCAGTGAGCTGGGTTCAACGTTTTCTTGCAGGCAAGTAAAAGAAGAAGCGAACAGGTTGAAGAGGCTCATATTTAGGCAAGAATTTTTCTCACAGCGGAAGAACAGGATCAAAGTGAGAGTTTTGATAGAAAGTCTGAACGTCAGTTTGATTGCTTCCATTCTTTCTATGAGGCAAATATGCCTCAGACATCAAAAGCTGCATACTGGGACCTCTCTGGTGCCTGGTGGCACCAGGGAACTGGACTTAGACAGGAGAGTTTAAACTCCTTTCCCTCTCTTTCACCTTAGGAAAAATATATAGGGTCATAACACAAAATAGAAAATTTCACTGAGTCTTCGTGCTTGCTTCTCAGAAGTGTCAGAAAGTCAGGCCCAAGCTCTGTCCCTTCTTCTTTCACTCAGTATTTGCTCCAGTTTGCCCCCTTGACCTTCACTCTTGCCTGCTGTTCTTTTGCTTTGCAGTGTATCTGTCAGTAGATATGAGTGGTACTTTTCAGTTCAGCACAGATGAACTGCATCACCAACATTTCAAGCAATTTTAATGGATAATGAACTTTAGAACACAAGGCTGACATTTTACTCTCTTCTTGAAAGGTGTTTGGTCTTTCAGTGCATTCTGCCTGAAAAAGTATTGCTGTTCATTTTGAAGATACTATTTGCATGTTTTATAGGGTGTTTTTTTCTTCTCTAAAACTATTGCAATTTAATTTTACAGTTTGATGAAAATTGTCATATTCAGCAATGTGAATGTCAGAAATTCCATTATGAGATGAACCATGGTAAGAATGGAATTGTCTGTCTCTAAAGCCATTTTACTAATTTGCTGTGTAAGCTTAGTGTGGACATGTCGATAATTGTGTTCTAATTGTTTTATTGGATTTATTGTTTTTCACCACTGAATGATCTGCTGTACCTAGAGACAGATTAGGGGTTCTCTTGTTTATGCATTACGTACTGATAGCGATTCTCTCCTAGAGTTTTAATAAATGTTACATTTTATGTTTGCATGTGATCTGGATGTGTTGAGGACATGCCTCTGCAGCTGATTTGCATTCCTAAGACAGCAAAGATATGCTTAAAGTCAGTAGGAGAGCATCTACAAGATCTTTTAAAATACATGAAAAGACAGATGCAACTGATTGCTTTAGTCCTTGAGGAAGTTTCTTTTTTTTCCCTGGTACTACTTGGGAGAATGAAATGAATTAGTGTAACAAGTCGTTATAAGGATTTTACTGCTTTGAAGATGGTGTATTGTTCCGTTCAGCATATAGGAGTTATTTGTATTTTGGTGTTTGAATGAATGTATGATACCAAGTTACCTGTAAAACGGTCTAGCTATTTTCTTGGTAGAAAAGAAGCCAGATAGGACAGGCTTTAGAGCAGGGACTGTGGGTGGGGGAAGTGGGGTCCGGTAGATCATCCTTTTGATTCTTATCGATGTGCAGAGGGGGCAGAGGGTAAGTGCAGTTAATTGTGTCAACCTGTGGTCACCTGGAGATAAGCTGACACCTGGCATAGCTTCAGAGGCATTTGGTTGTTACTGGCAGGCCATTATGGGAGCTAGAAGTTGCAGAACACAGGAATGTCCCAATGCACTCCAACTTTTGTCATGCATCTTGGTGGCAGGCCAGAATCTCCTGTGAAGGTGGTGAAGTGCCAGCCTTCCTCAACCAGTGCTTGCTGGGGTGGACTGCTGTGCCAAGCATATTTCCTCAAGGGGCGACATGGATGATTTACAGCTCTCTTTAGGGCATAAGGCAAGAATGATTTTTTTTATACTAAATACATTTGAAAGGCTCCCAAAACACAGTGAACATTTTCTAAATGCACACAATAAATAATTGCAAGTTAAAAACCTTCGGTATTGTAGTGTACATTACATTTAATTACTAGCAGTTTGGGTTCTAACTGTTGAGTATGTTATTTCTTCCACTAAATAAATGTCTCTGAGATACTTCACTGCCTCTCCAGATGTGCTGTTTTATTTCCCAAGCTGTCAGCCACTCCATTGTTGTATTTTCTGTAATATCCAAGCATGTAATACATATTCCACTGAGATTCTTCTCAGATGAAGCAACTTTTTTTGTGCAGAGAGGTTAATACCTGGATGCTAGAGCCATAGTCTTAATAACTTTCCCAGGTTCAGCCTGACTGATTGATTACTTGCAAAAAGAGTTGGTCCAGTCAAACAGGCATTAACAAAATCTCCAAGCAATAGTAATTTGTCATTTCCTTCACAAACGTGAAAAAATCCTGTTACATTCTCACTGCTTGGTATTGGTGAATTTTCAGGGAGTGCGGGAACTGCAGGTGTCTCTGTGTTGGTACATGATTTTGACTCATGACATGTACTTCTTCTAAATGAGAAGTGGAACTACTTATGTTGAATAGGAAAGCATGTACTGTGCAAAAGACAAAATAAAGTTACTCCATTCCCTGGCATCTGAAGTTATAAAAGAGAAGACTTAAAGCATCCTTTATTGATTTCCACGTATTCTATGAAAAGGAAGGAACAGTGTGACCAAAGTTGATGGGTTTCGTATAAGGAATAATTTGGTTCACTGTATTTTTGTGAAATTGAAAGCAGAATGTAACGAGTTTAAAAGGTCAGAATTTCAATAAAGTTGATACTTTGCAGACTGACCAGAAGCAAGAGAGACTTTTGGTCTCTTACTAATTTTGGTACCTTTGTATTTGGAAAAGCAAGGGAGGGAGTGAAAGGAAAGAGAGATAACGCATAAGAATCTTACAGTGCAAATAGACTTGTTAGTTTGTAAATTGGCTCAGGTGGGCCATCAAGTGGCTTGGCTACTTTGCTTACTTCAGAGCAGTATTATTTTCTCTGTCCATTTGGCTTTTAGACTAACCTCAGATAGGCGTGAGGTAGTGAGCTCAGTGTTTTGGAAGCACAACACTGACTTAAACCTCCCTTTCCCCAAAAGATGTAACTGACGATCTTGACTTGTGTTTTCAAGCTGATGTGATCCACATTAACTATCACGTTCTCATGAAAAGGACTACAAAGTTTGAAATGTATGAGAACCTACTAAAATACAAGGTATGATAGTGAAATGGCTGCTTTTACTTCTCTGCTATTCTGGGATGATTATGTCCAAAGGTGTGAGGTGATTTTGCCCTTCAGCTGCTGCAAGAAGAGAAAAGGAATGTTGTTACCTATCTTTTATGTGGACCATAGTGTGGGTTAAGCTACTCTGTGTTTTTTCTGTAGTTTTTTTTTTTGAGGGGGAGTGTTCCTTTCTTTTTCTTTGTTTCAACAGGTTTAATGGATTTAAATACAGGTTAATCTGTAAGATCTTCCTTTATATAGCTGTGTTCTAGGCACATCCAGAAATTTCTGCTTGCAACTGAAAAAGTCTGCAATGTTTACAGCTTTTACCTGTTGCTACCAAGTAGAAGAGTGAGCCGGATATTTTTGTGCCTTGCATGTTGACACAATTAGTATTAATTTTCTTTCTTAATGTCATTTTTCAGTAGTGTATGGTGCAAAGAGTCCAGCTCCTTTCTAAGGTCCTGCCTTTAAAGTTGATGATCAGTGATAGTAAATGTAGGTCTGACCTGGGTGCATGAAGAGACACAAACATGAATGATCCTGGCTTTGTCATGTCACTTCTTGAAGCAGGGAACCGCAGTTTAACATTGTCAGTGTTTTCACAGCTATAAATGGCATGGGAGGGACCTGAACCAAGAAGCACTGATGCTTTGCTTTCTGTCAAATGTGCCAGGCTAGTTAATTTAGTAGAAGCTATGAAATTGCAGAGTTATTGATTCAGTGAGATAAAGTGTTAACAGCTGACCAGTGAACTCTGCATCAGACAATGAGAGGACATAGCTGAAATATCCAGCAGTCTTGTTCTAAATTGAAATAAAAACAAGGCTGCTTTCATGGAAAGTACCTTTCAGATATACTTGTTTCTAGCTTGGGAAAAGTTGTATCAAGTTTGTGTTTTTTCTGCAGGTTACATGCCTGGCTGCCAGTGGCTTTTCACTCTATGTTTAGTGTTTTACACCTGTGAAAATGGGGTGTGGAAATGCATATGTGAGCATGACAGTGGTCCTTCCCTCATGCAGTGTATAGTGCTTTAAAGGTAATAGCAACAATCCAAGGCCTGAAACAGGGAAGAATCAATCCTTGGTCCCTTTCTTCAATCAAGTGCTGTGGAAGGAGGAGTGGAATTTGCTGTGTAAATCCTTTAGATTAACTCTTAAGCACGTAGCTGAGATTATATTAGAGTGGGAGAAGATTTTAAGCTATTTCAGAAGGAGTGCCACTCCCCTCCCTGCCCTCATACTTGGTAACTGACTTCGCTGTATGGTCTGGTATCAGGAGAACAGACACAGAGGCATGAAAACAAGCAAGCATATGAAGATAAACTTTTGATTGTAATTCCTGTGAAGAATGGTACTTAACGCTGTACAGAGTTTAACACTTTATTAAATATAAAAATCAGAGAATCCACAATGCCAAGCTGGCAGCGCACTGGTTACCCCTTAGCTGACCGCTAAAGAGTACACCTTATACAGGTTTCGCGGCGGCTTTTTATATTTCCTCGTCATCCAATCAGTAATCCACCCCTTTGCACTTCCGCGTTTCGCCGCGCCAAGCCGCGGCGGAGAGACAAGGGAAAAGAAACTTCCACCCGAAATGGGAAGCGCAGGACCCAGGCAGCCCCCCTCGGTGGCCGTGCCGCGCAGGGGGGAGCGGGGGCGGGGGAGAGAGAGAGAGAGCGCGGCGCGGCACCCCGAGCAGCCCCGGCGGCCGCCGCGTGCGGGGAAAGGGGGAAAGCAGCCCCCCTCGCCGGCCGCCCCGTGCCCGGGGGGGGCGGGGGGGAGGAAGGGGGTAGCCCACCGCCCCACCTCTCCCTGAGGCTTCCTCTGTCCTCCCTGGGTGCCACAACAACATCGTAACAGACCATCAACTCATCAACATAAGACACTTAACTGGTAAACATAACAATTTGAAACAGGAAAGTCAACTTCAATTAGCCGTTTATAACATTCCTATTTCTGTGGGGAATACATTAACCTGTTGCATTCAGAAGCAGAATCAGCTCAACCTGCAGTGTAATTGGGAAGCATCTGAAAGTTCATGTGCAGAGATGAGATGTCTGTTGTACTTGAGATACTTTTTCAAATGCTGGTCTCTGGAGATTTGTCTGCTTTTAGCCTAGTTAAAGTTGTGTTTCTGAGGAGGCTCTAGTAGTCTTCATATGTACAACATCAATTTGACCAACATGGGTATGTGCAGCCAGCTTTTCTGACTGTGCTTGCACCAGTATGAGGATGATTGTAATGTAGCTGATCTAGTAGATAAATATAGATTCAAATTTCTGTAGCTCTTCCACACTAAATGTTTCTGCAGTATTTCCTTAAAGTTCACTTTTATGAATACAGTTAAAGTAATGGTATAGTTAAAAGACGGTTTCTGTTAAAAGGCAGTTTTCTGTTTCCCTCATCCAATTAAATGTTAGCTCTGTACAATGTGTGCTATGTGATGAATTCAGATGGATTATAGTCAGGGCACTAATTTGCAGGTTTTCTTATCTCAGACATCTTTTAAGTACCTTGCACACTCCTGATTCAAGGAATAGCAGAACCAAACTCTGCCATGAATTGAAGGGAGAAAAATATTCATTTAGACTTGTTTCAGTGGTTTTTTATATTAGAAAGATATCCATATGGAAAAGATGCATTAGTGCGATCCTAACTCTTTGTAGGAATTGAATTGTTCCATAACTTCCTTGGTTTTGGGGGTTTTTTTTTTGGTTTTTTCCCCCTCCTTTATTCTTTGAAAGTGTATCAACTCAAGAGACGGTAATTAGAGATTGTTTCATCTGCGATTGTCTTACTGGGCTTCAGTTCTGCCAGTGTTGAAGTCAGTGGGACTGTACAGGTATATGAAGGTATTCGGATGCATGGGCATTTGTAGTATTATAGTCTTCTGTCACAGATAGTGCATTTGAGCCTGGACCTAGGTGTTGACTTTTTTATACTAATCCAGAATAATTAAATGTAATCCCCATTAGAGCTTGACTGGTTATGTAAGTGTACCTCTAAAAAACAAGGTGAAACTGTTCCTGTATAAAGCACTGCAGTGATAGCATCCACATTATTCCTCATCTAAACACATCTGTTTAACTATATCCTGTAGTATTTATATCCAGTATAATTAAGTTGAACATATTTCAGATTTCAGTTAATGTAGAAATCAGTTATTCTGGTGCTGTTTGCACGCTATTAGAAAATAAAGGTTACAGTTGTTTTACTTCTTTGTCTGTGTGGTGTGGACAAAGTCACACCTGAAAAGTATAGCTGCACAGGTGTCATGGTATAAGCCCAGTCAGCAACCAAGCTCAATGCAGTTGCTTGCTCTCTCTCCAACCCCTAGGATTGGGGAGAGAAGTGGAAGGGTAAAAGATAGAAAATTCATGGGTTGAGATGAAGATAGCTTAAGAGGGAAAGCATCACAGCACTCTTACAGCCATACCGGGGATATTTTCAAGGCAGGCCTCAGCAATAGCAGTATCAACTGCTTCATCATCAGTCTCTCCCTTATCTCTTAAAACACAAAAACTTTTATACTATACAGCACATACTTCTCCCTACACCATAATTAATTAGCTTAGCTCTCCCCCTCAGGGTCACAGCTGAAGCTCATTCAGGTACAGGCCCCACAGCTGAAACCCATCTATGCTAAGGTTATGTTTTCCCACAATTCCCCCTTTTTTTCTTTTCAATTACAAATATTTTGTACTATTTCCACTTAATTCCTTTAAACTATACAATGCATACTATTAAGATTTTTATAACTCCATTTTTTTCACTAATTCTTTTAAACTCTACAATACATACTATTAAGATTTTTACAACTTTATATTCTTCATAATTTATAACAATTCTTGGAAACTTACACAAGTGGCTTCTGCACTGCCACTGCCTCTTTAGTAGTATTTGTAATACAGTGTTCAAAAATGGATTCGTCTGCTGATATTTTGGCCCCCAGCTGCTCACCTTGAGGTGAAGGTGTCCCTTTCTGCTTTTGCAGACTGTCCAGACTCCTAGGCTCTCTTCACCTTTTTTGCTAGGCAGGGCTTTTTATTTCCTAGTCACTCACCTGTGAACAGGTGTCTCTTCCTACTTTCGCAGAACTTCTGGACCCTTAGGCTCTCTCTGCTTTCTTTGCCTGGCTGGACTCCACCATTGGCTACTCTCCCCCTCGGTCCCAGGCCCTCTACAACAGGGTCACCAATTAACAGTGGACTCAAAACTGCTCACTTGCTTTCTTCCACAATCTCTTCCTCCTCATACAGGGCACCATTTGTTGCATCACTCCTACAACACCATAGATATTTTCAGGCAGGCCTCAGCAATAGCAACAACAACTACTCCACCTTAGCTCTTAAAACACAACCTTTTATACCATACAGCACATGCTCCTGCCCGCACCATGATTGGTTAGCTTAGCTCGCCCCCTCAGGGTCATAGCTGAAGCTCATTTGGGTAGAGGCCACACAGCTGAAACCCATCTATGCTAAGGTTATGTTTTCCCACAGGAAAGCAAAAGCCCCATGCACAAAAGCAACACAAAACAAGGAATTAATTCACTTCTTCCCATGGGCAACCAGATGTTCAGCCATTCCCAGAAGAGCAGAGCCCATCATATATAATGGTTACTTAGGAAGACAAACGGCATCACTCTGAATGTTCTCCCCTTCCTCCTTCCTCCCCCCACTTTGTATACTGACCATGATGTCACCTGGTCTGGAATACCTCTCTGGTCAGTTTGCATAACCTGTCCCGGCTGTGTCTCCTCCAACCCTCCCATGCACCCCTACATTCCTTGCCAGTGTGGCAGTATGAAAAGCAGAAAAGGTCTTGGCTCTGTGTAAGCCCTGGTCAGCAATAACAAAAATATCTCTGTATTATCATTACTGTGTTAAGCACAAATCCAAAACAGCCACATACCAGCCACTGTGAAGAAAGTTAACTCTACCCTGGCCAAAACCAGCTCAACAGGTAAGTAAACCATGTGCTGTTCTGTGCTGCTAAACTGCCTTTCAACCCCAGTTGTGTTCTTTTCTTCTCCTGTGAGCAGAAGAGTGTGAAGACTGACTCACTCACCTTCATGCCTTCCCATCAGGTTTACGTACACAGTGATAATATACCCCTGAACTTTCTTTTCTCCAGGCTGTACAGTCCCAGCTGCTTGGGACTCAGCCCCTGCTCCTATACAAGATACTTCAGTCCCAGTGATGGCGTCTTTGTGACCTTGTGCTGGGCTTGTTAAAACAAATCCCTGTCTCTCATGTACTGAGGAGCACAGAGCTTCGTATGTGGCCTCTAATGCTAAGCAGGGAGGAAGGATCACCTCCCTTGACCTGCTGGCAACACTTTGTGATGCAGGCCAGAGTACTATTGGCAGGCTTTGCCATGGGGTTGTATTGGTGGCTCCTGGTCAGCTCATTGTCCATGAGACCCACCAAGTCCTTCTCCGCAGAGCTGTCTCCAGCCAGTCAGCCCACAACATGTGCTGGTGCCACGGATTATTCCTTCTCAGTTGCAGGAGTTTATATTTCTCCTTCTTGAACTTAAGATTCCTTTCGTCCCATTTTTCCCACTTCTAAATAGCAGCACAATCATCTGGTTTGTCGATGACTCCTCATAGTTTTCTGTTGTCTGCAAAACTTGCTGATGAAACTTTATCCCATCATCCATGTTGTTAATGAAGGGTGTTGAAGAGTATTGGTGCTATATCAGCCCCAGGATATAACGCTATGACTTGCCGTCTAGTGGACTTGCTGCAGCTGATCAGAAGCCTCTGGGCCTAGATATTCAGCCAGTTTTTAACAGATCTCACTTCTACTTATCTACCCCTTGTTTTGTCAGTGTATTTATGAGGATATTATGGAAGACCACAATAAAAGCCTTACTAAAATCAAGACAAGGAACATCCACTGCTCTTCCTTTAGCCACTAAGTGTTGCAGTGGGTGGATGGTGGGTGCCACAACCTTCCAGAAACGTCTCCAGTATGAAGCTGCTTGACAGGTCCAACACACTCACACACACATTTGCATACACACCGGATAGCTGTTGGAACGCGCCCAGGCAAAGAGGCAGGAAGGGTATTCGTATAGGGTTCCACGGGAGAGGTTTATTCCAGCCATGCACGTGAAGGGTTCCAGGGATGAAGACAAGCGAACATGGGAGGGTCCAGGTTTAAATACAGGGCGGGGAGAGCATCAGGGGGCCAATGATCTGAGGGCACGGAGGCGGTACACAGGCGGGACTAGGGTAAGGAAGCCAATAGGGAAATTCTAAGGGAGTGGCAATGGTGCAAGGGCCAATGGGGGGACAGGGGAGAGAACCTTCTGAAGCAGGGACATAAAAGGTATAGAGGGGCGGCATGTCAACGGCCAACTGGGGTAACAGAACTGGGGTGTATTAACGTAACAAACCAAAGCATCCTGGGGGAAGCCCTTTCTGTCACCCTAACCTGGGGAGGATCTCAGGGACTGTCCCACCAGTGGGCTTTCTGAGTCCCTTGTCCCCAGGGACCCACCAGCCTCCACAGCTAAGCTAGTCGGTCTCCTGAAAAAAGTTCTTAGTGGATATGCATGATTTCCCTTTTGTAAATTTATGCTGACAACTCTCAATCCTTTTCTGCCATGTGTTTGGAAGTGGTTTCCAAGGTTAGTTGCTCCATCACCTTTCCAGAGACTGAGGTTGGATTAACCAAGCCTGCAATTCCCTGGATCATCCTTCATACCTTTCTTGGAGATATGAGTGATGCTTGCTCCCTTCCAGTTTTTAAGAATTTCTCCGAGTTATTGATACCTTTTAAAGATTATTGGGAGTGGTTTTGCAGGGTATCAACCAGCTCCCTCAGCTCTTGTGTGTTCAACCTCTCAGGCCCCAATGGACTTAAATCTGTCCAGTTTGTTTTAGTTCTCCTTTGCTTAGTTCTCCTCCACTGAAGGTGTGTTTTGATTCAGATTTTTCCTGTGGTCTCAGGGGCTTGAGGTTCCAAAAGTCCTGTCGTACTGATAAAGACTGATATGAGGAAGATTGTTAGTACCTCAGTGTCATATGGGTCATTATCCACCAGGTCCCCTGCCCCATTCAGCAAGTGGACTGAATGGGCTCGGGGAATTAATACCCCAATGCTGAGACTCTCCCAACCGCAAGCCCGTACTTACTTCCCCTCCCCGCTTTAGTAGTCTGGAGAGGGGAACTGAAGAACGAAAAAATCAAGAGCATGGGTTGAGATAAGAACAACTTACTGAAAACAGCAATGAGATGAGAAAACAAACAGTAAGAGCAACAGAGTGATTCACATCCAGAAATGATCACTTAAGAGCTTGACCTGAGCCCCACCTAAGCCCCTCCCTCCAGCTTGGTACCACCACCACCTCACTACTCTCTCTGCCATGCTTTCTTAACCAGAAAGGACCCTTTGTCCCTAGAAGAGACTCCCTTCCCTCCACCCCCAGCAATGACTCCTGGCCGTGCCCCCTACTGCGTACTGTAGAAATTAACTCTGTCATGGCTGGGACCAGGACACCCAATTTTCTGCTGGTATTTTAAGTGCAAATGGTGCACTTGTCTAGTGTCTCATTAACACTGTGGACTGTGGAATGCAAAACGTCTTGGAATAGATGGGTCCATTCTCATCTTTAGGGCTAGAGAATGTATTCTGGAGAACCGATCAAACAGTTTGAGTGTTGCAATTCTGTAATCTCTATTCCCTCTGCCATTTGACCTGCTGGATGTTTTCAGCAATCAACATAATTTTGTGAAATAACATCTACTGCTCAAACAAAATCTCTATAATCTTACTAAGAGAAAACCAGAATATTTTATGAATACTTTTTTTCAGTACAAGGTTCATAAAAATGCATGTTGTTTTTAAATTTGCATTTGTTTTCTTTGCTGCAGAATCTCGAAGTTACACGGAAGCCATTAACCTCTCTATGGTGATGTCTGACAGCACCGTGGGCACTAACTCTTCTTTGCTGAGGGCCAACATGCAGACTGACCCTTCCTTTCAGCGCTGTTTTGCATCTTCATGTACTATTTCAAGTAGCAGTCCTATCCCAGGGGCAAAAAGGTAGGAAAAGATTCTCCTGTTTTATTGTTTCATTCTCACAATGATAGTTCTCAGCCATGACATTATGCTTGCATCTCCATTACAGACCATTTTTCCAAGAGCTTTGAGATTGGTTGTGACATTTAATGTTGATGTTGCCCATTGGCTGAATGTTAACACATACGCAGATGTTACTTGTCTATTAGGGACACAATTAGCTTTGAAGATAAGTGGGAAGACAGAAATAAATATAATTTTATAGTTCAGTTATGTTATTGTGTGCTAACACAAGCTCATATATATTTTTCTGTGTGCTTAACTGGCTTCTCTGGTGTTTTACTTAAAGCCATGTCATGAAATTTCACATTGAAATAAGCGATATATGAGAGAAAGGGAACACTCTTCTCACTGCAGACATGTGTTTCTAGTCAGTAAAATGTCAGCAGATTTGCTTTGGTAGTTTATAGCTGATTCCCTCTCAACTGCTCAGCAGGCTTAGAAATTTTATTTATTATTTTATAATTGTATTGTGGTAAACATCTAGGGCTCTGGACAAGAGCTTGAATAGTGTAAATTTACAAAGTAGTCCTTGTCCAAAGGAACTTACGGCATAAGCTAAGAAATGGCAAGAAACAGCAAACAAACAAGGAGTCCCTAGTTAGTGTTAGAAGATTCAGAAGACCATAACAATGCATGATCAGCCATTAGCTGTGTGCTATATTTACTCAGTAGACAAGGTGGTACATTACACCTGCTGAGGTTGCCTTCTCTATCGCTCTACAAAAACATTCCTTTCTGGCTAATTATCCTCTTCTTGTTCTTGGCTCTTTGGCTCCTTTTCACAGTAGGTATTTGGGAATACTTTTGGTTGGAATGTCAGACTCAGTGAGTACTTGAAGTATGTTGTTACCTATTTATCTTTTATTTGTCTTCCAATCTAATTGGTTTCATTTTCAGTCATTACTGAGACTGTGAAAGAATGTTTTGGTTTTGTGATTATGAATGTGAATCATAAGACTGAACAAAACATGTTGGTATTTGCTGCAGAGGAGGCAATGTAATAATTACAAGTGGATATGTATTAAAAACTTATCAGGCAATTCAGTCATTATCAAGTTTACATTCCTACTTCAGACTTTATCTAGAAAATTTTGTTCCCCTCTAAATATTTTTTCTATATTTTTTTATTTCACCTAGCATATAGCTACAACTCTAGAAGTTTTTTATTGCAGTGATGTCTTCTTCAATTTGCTTACCTTCTCTTTCCTTATGGCCCTTCTACTTTGAGCTATTTAAATCTACTGGCATCCATTTCCACAACTCCCTTTTCATTAAAAATCCTTACTTTTTTGATATATATCTTATGTCAGCTCTTTCTCCTTGGCATTTCCTAATGAGTTTGTTCTCTCTAGATTTGGTAATATTAGTAATCTTTTCCAGCTGCAACCTAAGGGCATTTCATTTTTAGAAGCAAGGGGACAATTTAAACTTTTATCAGATGATTTCTTCAGACGCTTAGTGTTTCTCTTGTTTAGAAGGACATTTTTTTTATTTTTCACTTGAACAGGTAGAATTACTTCCTGGTAGAAAAATAGAATGTTTACTCTTGAAATATTTAATTCTCTAAATCAGAATGTTTCCACTGTCAAATAATTCACCAGTGAACCTGCCTCCCTTCTTTTTTGAATATAAATTTTTTTAAAGGGACCTAATCTGCAAGTTATTCCTTGTGAGCTGTGTTCTTATCATTATCATAGTTACTGATTTGTTGTGTGATGGTGCACAACTACCTCCACAGCTCATTTTTTTTCTCTTTTATTCTGGTGAGTGTAAGACATTCAGCATGTAAGAACTGGTATTGCTGTGTCAGATTTCTTCTGTAAACCTCTACCACTGTGCAGCTTTGGCATAACAAATTGTTGCTGCCTACTGCTATTTTTCAGGTAGCATTTTAGCTCATCAGGACCACTGTATGTGAAGCAATGCTGCAAAAAGCTTCCCTAAACTGATTCATATTAAAACTAAACCCCTCAAACAGGGAGAAGGAGAAGTATTTTTAGCTCTCATTAATTTCATGGACTGGTTTACAGTGCAAATTCAGAAACTATCCCATCAACATGGCTAGGTGGAGAGTGAGATAAGGTACAACATAATGAAGAAATCACTGGTCAAGGTAAGGCTATAATTGTAATCCCTTGATCCAGCTGCATTACCTGGTCCAGCATGTTTTCAGAAAGCATGCTGAGATTTGTCCTGGGTGTAATGTTTCATTGCTTTCAATGATCACTGAAGTATGGGTTGTACAGTAACATTTTAAGGGAATAATTTGGCTGTTGTTTAATTTTTGGCTTTTTTTTCTGACAGCTCTTCTGCAGCAGAATGTCCTTGGCTTGAAAGCAGCTCTAAAGCTTCCCTGTCAACCCAGTTTTCAGTGGGAAACACCAGGCAGCCAAGAGGTTACCTTATGCCCTCTGAATTTTCAAGTTCTGTGCAGGATGTCTCTCTCCTGTCTCATATCCAAACTCCAGGACTGCAAGTTGTCACCCTGAGCAACCTGGAGAGTTCACCAGCAGAGCCACACCAAGAACATGCTATCAGCAGCAGTGCCTGTGCCTACCTAAGCTACAGTGCCGGTACCAGGGACAGTAGCTCTCCCCGAGAGGAGACACAAGCTACTTGCATAGCCAATACTAGCACATCTAAAATCCTGAGCTCATCAGTGGCAAGTGACGATGACAATGACTTTTTGACACAAAATTTTCTTACAGTGGCCTCTGGACACAATGGCCACAACAATGCAGTTCATCATCCCCATGGAGGGAACCTACATGCTCAGCCACCTCTTCCAGAGAAGAAGAGGTCCTCTGAAGGAGAACGTTCCTTTGCCTCTGTGTCACCTTCTTCAAGTGGCTTCTCTAGCCCTCACAGTGGAAGCACAATCAGCATTCCCTTCCCAAATGTCCTCCCAGATTTCTCAAAAATGTTCAGCCCTTCCCCAGTGCCAGGTACGTTCTGCATCAGAGAAGTGCAAAATACATTAGATTTTATATGAGTTTATAAAAAGAATTTTGGGGAATTTAAAAGTGGAGAGGGAAAAAAAAGGTAGTGGAATGAAAATGGCACAGAGGACTTGAATGTTTGCAGTAAGTAGTGCCAGTTCACTGTCTTTGGATGCATTATTCAGAAAACAAGGCTGCAGATTTCTTCCTGTGCTTCCTAGAAGTCAGCCATTTGGCAGCCTACCTTTTCAGCTGTCAAACTACAATGAAGCGGTGTGGAGTCCAATTTCTTTTAAAAAGGGCTGGCTTCTCTCTGCACCTTTTAGACTTGTGCCAAGAAAAGTTTAAAATGTACGTGTGTGTTCATTGGGCCCTGTTGAGATAATTTGTATTTAATACAGCTCTATAACTAGAAGTTTTTAATATCTTATGGATTTTGCAAAATGAAACTTTGAACGTGCTTTCAGAATCCTAGTGTATATTATATTTGCTGGGTCTAAAACAGCTCAGTTCCTCTAAACTGTCCTAATGATGAGTTTGAGTAATCAAGGTGATTGGAAGTTGGAAAGAAAACTAAAATCGCTTTTGTATTTAGAAAATTTTCTTGACTTTTTTCCCTTTTATTTCACAGAAAACACAGCTGATAAACATGTGACCGTAAAATTTGTTCAGGACACATCCAAGTTCTGGTATAAGCCAGATATTTCAAGAGAACAAGGTATATCAACTGATACATATTCTGGCATATCCGTTTACAGAAAAGCTAGTTGGTGAAGTCTCGATTTTTGATTCATACCTGATCTCTAAAAGAAATATAAAACCTAGAAGGGCCACATAGAAGGGCCGTCTTAGTTTCTTTTGTTGAAAGGCTGAATTTGAGTGTGGAGGGCAGTCAAATAGTCCTGAAAAATATTCAGTTAATCAGACAAATTATTAGTCTAACTGAACTAACTATAAAGTAATATAGATCTACCTGTGGTAGCTGCTGCAAATGCTCTTTGTTGTGAAGCTTCAGATTTTTGAATGGCAGATATGCATGAAACAACACCAAATGACTGTCTGCTCTCGGAAACCTTTTGAGTATAAGTGTGTTGTTCTGACATGATCTCAGAATAAGTCATTAGCTAGATCATCACAAAAGCAGCCTCACCTACCAGTCATTTTGTAGCCTGAATTTCCATTCAATTCAAGTGACATACATTATTTCTTAAAGGTCACTCCCATGGAACAACATCTTTATGATGTATGACACACTTATATGTAGGTGTATTATTTGGTGAACTGAAGAAAGCTTTTATTACCTATGTGAAAATGAATACTTACAAGCACCTGGAGTACTGCATCTGGCATACAGGAAAGACATAGACAGACCTGTTGGAGTGAGTACAGAGGAAGGCCACCACGTTTATTAGGGGGATGGAGCACCTTTCCTATGAGGAAAGGCTGAGAGAATTGAGATGGTTCAGTCTGGAGAAGGGAATGCTTTGGAGTGACCTAATTGCAGCCTTCTAGTACCTGAAGGAAGCTTATAAGAAAGATGGAGAGGGACTTCTTAGAAGAGCAGGTAGTGACAGGGGAAGGTGAAATGGTTTCAACCTGAAAGTAGGTTTAGATTAAATATTAGAAAAAAATTCTTTACTCTGAGAGTGGTGAGGCACTGAAACAGACTGCCCAAAGCAGTTGTGAATGCCTTCCACCCATGGAAATGTTTAAGACAGGTTGGGTGTGACTCTGGCCTAATCAAAGTTGTCCCTGTTCATGGCAGGAGCGTTGAAAGTAGATGGTCTTTAAGGTCCATTCCAATCCAGGCCATTCTTCAATGATTCTATGAACTTACACACTGTCCCTGCAACAGTATGTATATAAGCATGCTGCATGCTTGTTACAATCCACTAATCATAGAGGAGCAAAGTGAGCTCTCTGTGGATTGCAGATAGAAACTTCAGGTTCAAATATTCCCTGAAACAAGATTAAAACCAAACAAGGTTAAGTGTTGATACCAAAATTTGATATATTTTATTTAACATAAATGAGAGATAAAGAGAAAGAAAGAAATAGAAAAAAGAGGTTGGAACAGGACAGGAAGAGTGACAGGAACAAATGAAGTAGAAATATATCACCCCTCCATGGGACCCAATGGAGTCCTCTCCATCAGGTCTTCTTGGTGGTGAGGGTCCCCTGCCAAAAAACATAGAGGTCAATGGATTAATTTAAGTTGGGCCAGGTGGGAGCGCCCAGGTGCCTCCCCTGGGGGGATTGCAGTTTGACCCAGTCTCTTGCAGCAGACTCTGGATCTGTTGCATCACTTTGCATCATGTGTAGTGCTCTGGTGCAAGGCCTCAGGACTGAGTCTGTGTGTGCTTCGGGGGGGTCATTGATGGGTTATGACACCTCCTCTACTGCCCCTCACATGAATGTCCTGTGGATGTGGCTTTCCCGGGGTGGGGAAGCTCCCAGTTTGTGTAACGGAGGGTGGGTGTTCACTGCCTCTGACCAGAGGTCATATCATACACGCAAAACTCTCCTCCCCCCTTGGTTGTGGGGGAGTCTGCAAACCTGGCTGCAGATAAGCCTTTGGGCTATGGCCTCCACCCTGAAGCCAGACAGGGATGATTTTCAGGACAGCTGCTGGGCTTGGCGCTCCTGTGAATGCATCCTTCTCCCCCAGCCTTATCCGTTTCTTCTCAGACCTGAGATGATTGAAAAACAGTGCCACTTTTATCTTATCTCAAGTTCTTTTAGGTGGCTTAACTCACAGTTCAAGGTTTCAGTAAGGAGGTCCGTTCAGGGTGGGGTGGGCTTTGGTGGTGCAGCTTCATTGGTGCAGCTTCATTATACACTTTTGCCATAATGGGCAAAAGTCCTTTATAAGAGTGTTTCGGCCATGAAACTAGAACATTTCAGTCTCTGACAGTGCTTTGCAAATGCAATTGTTCTGTCTGT
Organism: Orthonyx spaldingii; assembly: GCA_013397795.1. Classification (NCBI taxonomy): domain Eukaryota; kingdom Metazoa; phylum Chordata; class Aves; order Passeriformes; family Orthonychidae; genus Orthonyx; species Orthonyx spaldingii. The sequence goes on from VZTJ01005969.1 coordinate 90,065, forward strand.
GCTTGTGTTCATACAGCTATACTGAATTGTGATTAATGAGATAAGGCAGCATTTTAAACTGGGATTTTTAAAATGTGGTTGTCAAAAAGGAAAAATTACTAAGTAGTTCTGCATTGAGAAGGATGTTCATCCTAAACCAAAATAGTGTGAAATTCAGCTATTGCCAAATGATGAATTGCTATGTCTGTCTAGTTATTAGGTTCTCAGGTGGTGAGGATGTTCTTGTGTAGTGGTAAATGTGATCCCAGGGGAATAAAGATCATAGAAAATAGAACAGTCATTCATTTTTGGATGATACTTTGCTGGTCCTTTTCCTCTAGTCCCCTTCCTCTTATCTGCTCACCACCCATAAAGAGAACTGAGTCTTTAAATGTGCAGAAAAATACCTGATGTGATGTGTGTCCCGAGAGGGAAGTAGATATAGAGCAATTTTAAACCTAACTGCTTGAACAAATGAGACAAAAATCTCCCCGACCTTTTAATATACCTCTTTTCATCCCTGAAGTAAAACTCGTTTTAAAAAGTGTTTTAAGGAATTGTTGCTGAAGAGGGGAACATTTCTTCTTTTTTTCTCCTGTTTAGTAGACTGCTCCTGTGACAAATTATTACTGTATCCCTGTGTATTTTCAAGTGTTATGTGAGTACTGCTTAATTGCAAAGGTTTACATATTCATCCTCATCCTCTCAAAACAAGATACATTGTTGTAAAAAAAGGGTCTTTCCTTTGCTGTCTGACAGATTAAGAAAATAGAATGCATATGTTTGCTTTACTCGCTTTTACAGACGAGACAATTACGTCTGCATTTTCCTGATTTTTTTTTTACTTCCCCCTTTTTCATGAAAAAATGTGTTTATGACGTAAACATTGTTCAGGTCTTGCAAAATCTGCCTTTGTGCACCTTATCCATAATATCCATATTCTGTGTAAACAGTCAGTTAAGGAGTCCAGGGTCAAATTTGGGCTTTTTCTAGGGTTTTTCTGAAGGCTTGGTGATGGTTAGAAATTCTAGAAACAAAGTACGCCAGTATACACAAGTATTTTTAAAAGGTTTATGGGGGAAGAAAGAAAGCAAAATACAAAGATTTTATTAAGATCAATCATTAGATTTACTTTTTGTCTGTTTTCAAAGTAAGTTTAAGATTCTGGGCTACTAGATTTCAAAGTCTGCAACTGACTTGTGCAAAACAGCAGCAATTTCCCTGCAAGTGTTTCCTCTTGGAGAGGACTCCATATTGCACTTTCAGAAGAGATCCCAAAATACAGATGAAAAATATTTCAAAGTCAAAGAGCAAGATACATTCCTTCCTTTGCTTTAAAATTCCTAAGGCAGGAAGGTGACTTTGTAGGGACAAAAACTTGGTGGTGGATGAAAATGAGTCTGTTGTGCCTGTTGAGGCTGAATAGGAAATGAAAAACAGTGCTGTCTAGTCAGTGTGGGAATTACAGAGCTGTGCAATCTTCTAACAAATTGACAAAATCTAAGCAGAAGTATACTTGCTCTTGTACTGGTTGTAGGAATTCTGGTGGGACCTGAGCATCCTTTTCAGTTTAAAAGTCAGTAGGACTCTGTACTTCAGGCTTCTTTTAAAGTAAGTATTTGTGAGATTTGGACAAGGTGTTTCCACTCATGTCCCTCAAATACGCTTGATTGTGTTTTTTGTGCAGCAATAAGGATAGAGAAAAAGATCTTACTTCTTTTGGTGTCCTATTCATTATACATTTGCACTTCTGTACTTTTTGAGTGTGTGCATTGTTCTTGAACTGTTCTTCTCTCTCTTTGCTGGAATCCCTTGCAGCCATTGCTGTTCTCAAGGAAAAGGAACCTGGGTCTTTCATTGTTCGAGACAGTCATTCGTTCCGGGGAGCCTATGGGCTAGCAATGAAAGTTGCCACACCACCTCCTTCTGTGCTACAGTTAAAGAAAGGTACTTCTGTATGTTATTAAATAAGCCATACATCGTAGGTAGTCCTTATTGCTGGGTAATAATCTGATGGAATCGTCTCCTCATAAGTGCAACTTGAATTGCAGGCTACATTTGGTGCATTGTTAAATGAAACTGGATACGATGCCCGTTGTACTATATGGTTTCACCATGACTTGTAAATGTATGTGCATTGTGGCTGTGCATGTGTTGTACCTCATTAACCTAATAGAAAATCTCTGTCGTCTCAGCAATTGGTCTTCCCTAGCAATCAGAAGTCTGCATTTGATTCACAGACTACAGTGTAAAGTTTTCACTTGGCTGGAGGGCTGAATATTTTTGATCCCAAGGTTTTGTTTTGGGACAGTTCTACTTCAGATATAAATCTAAAGAGGTACCTAAGGATAATTGTTTAAAAGAAGTGGTGGTTTATATACTTACTCTGTCAGCTCCAGTGCCTCCACATATAAGTCATGCCTGATGGTTGTAAAACATGAAATGAGAAGAACATGCAGAAATCATTAATAGGTATATGGAAACTCAGCAGCCAATATCTGTAGTGTTCTTGGTTCCATTTGTACTTATGCAAGGGTAGTGGAGTGGATTTAATTGCTGCTGTTTTTCTTTTACAAAGCTTATTATGTTTCATTAGTACATAATGGCTGGTGAGGTAAGTAACAAAGATGACAGGAAAGCATTTATTCTTAGTATTGTTTTTATGGAAGTGTGGTTTTGGTTGTTTTGGTTTGGTTTTTTGTTTGGCTGTTGATTTGGATTTGCTTACTCTGGGGCAAGGTTAGCAGTTCACCTCTATTACAGTAACACTTTGAAATTCTGTTTTAATCTGGTATCTTGAAACAATTTTTAATAACAACTTGCTATGTAGTCCTTTTTGTAGCCAATAAACATCACTTCAATGACTTACTTAATGAACACAACATAGGTGTATTGGGGTGGTGATAGCAATAACTAGGAGACAAATTGAAAGTGGCTTGTAGGTGTTTTTAGTACTCTTTTCTTATAATCTTTAGTGAAGTCCAGGAAGACATGAAAGTTCAAACTCTTCCAGCCTTTAAGAGACAGTTTATGTTAGTAGTAGCACAGGCAAGTAGTAGTAAGACTGTAGCATTCTTCCACTTCTCACTTCACGTTACTTAGCTTTTTTGGTTTCCACTGTTTAATCTCAGAAGACACAGACTGGTTCCGTTTCCTGTAGGGTTTTTTGTTCCAGGTTTCCCTTTCCCACATACCTTGTAGTCATTTATTTCTAATTTTGTGAGAGCATAACAGCAAACAGTAAGCTGTTTGAAAAAGTGATCAGTGCAATACTTGCTTGCATAGAAGCTTCTGCTGTCCATATTAATGTGTTCGTCTGTATTAGCCTGAAAGTCAACCCTTGATGTGTTTCTTGATAGATCAAAGGGAGCACATGTGTTTGTAGCTCTTTTGTTAAGGTTTGAATGGTTTGATAGCTTTGTCCTGTTGGTATGAAATAACCTTTTAATTATTTGAAGAAGGATTCAGTTTGTAGTCTGGTATGAAATACTGTGAATCTGTCTTTCAAGAAACACTTAAGTTGTCTTAATTATATGTCTGCATATGTATTTATATGTTTTAAAGAATGCTAAATCTCAAGGGAATTTTTACATGTCTCTTGGACTGTGAATCTTCTCTTTACATCTAACTCAACAATTTTAGTTTGTTTTAGATTCCTGAGATAAAAACATTCTTAAAAGCTAGTGAAACTTTAGTGTTTCATGTAATCGTTTGTTTTCAGGAGCAGAGACTTAGCATTAAACTGCAAACATTTGGAAACTTGAAAACTCACTGGGAGAGTTGCCATCATTACCTTTGTGTAGTTAAATCTACTCTTCTTTTAATCTGGAGAACTTCTGTGAACAGAAATGTCACTGGAAATTGGAATATTTTTTCATACTCTTACTTTCTTGTCACTTTGGATACAAGTGCTTTTAATGGGCAAGTGCATCAAAATTTCCAACTATTCATTATCCAAATTTCTATTCCTGTCTGTAGCTGGGACCAGACTTGGACATTTTTGGACACCAGTGTATATTTGGATGTCAGTCACTTAAGAATATAAAACCGTTTCTCTGGCTGTCTAAAGTGAGCTGTTTGCATATTTGTTTTTTGCAAAATGGCATTTTAAATACGTGTTGTAACTTGCAGAGTAGGTCTAATTGCATTCTTTGCATTCTGTATATAAAACATTTGGTGGCAATGTGGAAAAACTTCATAAAGACCTAGTTTGTGAGACTTGTCTGTTAATTGCTTCTTTTAATGAGCTTTCTTTTTCAACACAGCTGGAGATTTGTCAAATGAACTCGTAAGGCATTTTCTGATTGAATGTACTCAGAAGGGGGTACGCTTGAAAGGATGCCTGAATGAACCATATTTTGGTAAGTACTGTGCATCACAGGGACAGAGAAAATGGAAACATTTGCCAGTGCTGACTTGGATGGAATACAAATGAGAGACTACTTTGTTTGAGTCCTGATCACTTCCGTAGGAACCCATTCCAAGGTTCCAGGAGCCTTGTACATGTTTACCTTAAGCAGATGTGCAGGGCACTCTAGCACAGATGAACATGACCAAGTTTCAAACAGTCAAGCTTGTCTACCACTACCAATGTTGCTGCAGAAAGCTGAGCTAGATCACTCTTGTCATCCTCATTGATCCAGGACCTTTTGTCCTGTGTTATATTTATGCAGCATATAAGGTGGCTAAAAATGACACCAGAGGGAGGCATTCACAAAGTACATTATGCGACATCAGCCTTCCTAATGTAATAGAACGGAAATGCAATACCTGTAATGGCAAACAGCCAAAGACCTACCTAGCTGCTCACTCATTTGCTTTCCACTCATTTGGCGTAGGAGGGGAAAATAGCATGAGAAAGCTTATGGGTTGAGAAGAAAACTGGGAGATGCTAACCTGTTATGGGGCAAAAGAAACTCAACTTGGGGAAAATTATTTTAATGTTTTTCCAATTAAAATCAATATTCAGGTAGTCAGATGTTGAGGGATACATTCAGTGCAGGTAGCTGGGTTTGCAAGCTGGAAGTGCAAACTGCAGATTGATTTATGGATGTCCCAGGCAAGAGGCCATGACCTCCTGACCCTTTAAATAACCAAGGGCCAGGGGACCTGTGGGACCAGGTGACCAGACACTCAAGAGATGTAGCAGCAGCCAACAACCCCCAGACTTTCCTGCCCTTAGACCATAAGGGTATCCCTTCTCAGAGGCACCCAGTTTGAGCTGTTATTTTGTTATTAAGTTGTTGCACCAACATTAGATTACTTTAAGAATCTGGATGTCTCAGACTCTGCTAAGGGAGGCCTGGCATTGAGCTAGTGAGAAAGTGTCTGACTGTGGGTGTAGGGTGTGTAGCTGTGAAGGGGCTGTGAGTCCTAGCTCAGGTGGTGTGAGAATGACTGCCAGAGTGGCTCGTGAATGGTCACACAGGGAGATTTCCTTAACATGAGAAACAAAGACAAGTATTAAATAACACTTTTCCTTCCCCTTTTCCAAGCTCAGTTTCACTGCTTCCTCTCAGACTCCTCACACCCACTGCTGTGGGTGTGAGGGCATATGGTCATTACAGAACAGTTCCTCTGTTGCTTCATCTCTCTCCCAGTTTTTCCTTCCTGGGATGTGGGTTGTCCCTGTAGACTGCCATCCTTCAGGAAGAAAATCTATTTCAGCATATGCTCTCTGTTGACCACAGAATGTCCCACCTGTTCCAGTGTGAAGTCCTCCAGAGGCTACAGGGAGGGGGATGGCAGCTTTGATACCCAGAGCATCTCCTTCTCCTCCTCCTCTGTCCATGGCATTCCCTCTGCTGTGTCTCACCCAACCTTTTTCCATAGGTGCCCTGCAGTGGGTCTGCTGGAATAGGCTGTGTTTGGCATGAAAAGTCCCTGGACTCTACCCAGAGGTCATCCTGCAGCCTTCCCACCCCCTGTTACAGGCTTTGTCACATACACCAAATACACCTGTGAGAGGGTCATCTACCATAAAATTTACAGATGTAAAATGAAAGTCATATTTAAAGTAAAGGTGGATTGAAGTTTATCAGTATTTGGCATGAGACTTAAATCAGAATTTTTAGTCTATTACTACCTCAGTATTGAAGTACCTGTTTAGGCACCTATGTAGCCCTACTAGTAATTTAGTTTGAACATCACCTTGTCTTTCATTGTGTGCAGCCTGTGCTGGTTTGAAAATAAACCACTGGGCGAGATAAATATCCACACAAATACCTTGAGAGCAGGTTGGAGTTACAATTTATTAAAAAAGATTACAGTAAATGCAATGATACAGAATAACTGGCTTAAACCTACAAAGCTGGAGTACAACCTCACACCCTGTTGGTCAGGGTGGTGGTTGCAGTCTGATTAAGCAGTGGTTGCAGTCCTGTTGAAGTGATGATTGCAGTCTTGTCGAAAGTGGTGGTCCTGTGGAAGGTCTGGTCCTCCTCTGGGTCTGCTGAGCAATGGTGATGATGTCCCAACTCTCCAAAACCCCAGATTACATGCAGTCAGATTCAGGTGGTACCTCCCTCAGGGTGGGGAGTTTCACAGTGGAATGATGTACTACTCTTGAGTCATTGCAGTGTCCATTCTTGCTAGGATAATTGAGTCCATGATGGCCCATTAGCAGAGACAACCTCCTCAGGATGGATGTAGTTATGGTGGCTGAGTTAATTGTGAAGGCCAGGAAACAATGCCTTGCAGAGTTTGCCTCTTTTCCCTTATCTAACACCCAGCTTGCAGTCTGATGGGTTGGTATGCATTGGGCAGCTGTTGCTAATGACCTGCCGTTAATAGTTCAAGAATTATATAGATAGGAGTAGAATACGTAGCTTGGTTACACTCCACATTGTAACCTAGGACACAGCCTCAAAAATGCTTCACAAAGTAGGTGAACAGGCAGTATTACACATTTATGGGTAAGACAGTGAAAGACTAATAATATCAATCAATCTGTGCATTTCTGTAAGACCCTTGTAGAATTAGGTCATCTTTCCATTTCAAAGAATTTTTTGATGGACTGTAAAAATGAGGTTGGTTTTGGTTGAACTGGGATTTTTCTCCAGCACATGGTTATAATGTTTGCTGCTTGTTAGTAAATGGGATTGAAGGATGGCTTGATGTACAAACAGATGGATGAATACTATGCCTTCCTCTCATTCCTTAGAGTATAGTCTCACATACTAGTATCAAAGATAACTGATGTTGAATTACTTCAGTTAAGCCAAGACCAAATTGCAAGAGTGACTTTGAATAGAAAAGAAGAATAATTTAGTAGAGAATGCTACATACATCACTGCTGCATTGAATGGAAGAGGTTTTACCTGGACCACCTTTTATACTTTAAAACTACAAAATAGAGGAGACAGAACACTAGATGATGAAAACTAGGTGACCAAGACGTAGAATTGCTCTTTTTTACCTCATCATGTAGCACAAGTCACCTCCTGTGTTCTTAACCACCTTTGCAAGATTTTAGTACATTTAATGTAGCAGAAGTTAAGACTGTTGAAAAGAATTTACTGACTTCTATGTTACTGATTTTGTCATTTTTGTGCTTTCTCTGTTTGAAGCACAGACATTTAGGGTAGGATCTAAGCAGTGTGTTTAAGATGGAAAGGGAGCATGATTGTGATTAATGAGTTCAGCAAGAACTTCAACAAGCTTAGGTGCCAAGAGATTTATACAGGGAAGCAGAGGAGGCCCTTAGTCTATAAAATACTTGAGAGCAAACGTAACTTACGTGTTCTTGTCCACCAAGTTAACTTTGCATGTCTTGTTACTTTTCTGACCACAGGGAGTTTGACAGCTCTGGTGTATCAGCATTCCATCACTCCACTGGCATTGCCCTGCAAGCTCCTCATCCCAGACAGAGGTATGCTTGGTGAAGTACAGAAGAGATATTCCCAGCCAAGCTTTGCTTCAAAGTGTCAGTGTCTGAAGGCAGGTGGATGTGTCACAAGTTGAGATCTAAGCAAAAACGCACGGAGGAGGAGGCTGTGTTGTAAAAGTGATTCTTCAGTATTGGTGACGAGCCTTATCCAAAGTGTGATTGTGAGCATACTGGTACTGTGGTAGTCCAGTCATAAACATACATGCATCATGGAAATCCACACAGTAATTTACCATATAGGAAGACATTTACCATGTACTTCTTAGACATGACATTATGTCAATGTATGGATGGTTTAGCCACTCATTCAGGTCTGAATAGCAAAAGGACAAGTAGATAAAGAGCAGATGGTGCCCTGAGTGCGACACTAGCAGGAAGAGTGTAGCAACTTGCACAGATTCAAATATTGTTTAAGTAAATGATCAAAAAGCCTATGTTGCTTCATGGGATTATGATTCTAATTTTGCTTATATTGATTTCATAAACCACTCTAAGACAAAAACAAAATGCTCATGTTTGTCCAATAATTCAGTTGTCTGAAATTCTCCTACATTAAGTTAACCCCACATGCATTATTGAAATATTAAATGTTTTTGTGGTTTTTGACTGAACCCTTTAAACTTTAGTTACAGACCATATGATAATGTACAAAAATAACATTTGATTTATGTGAATACATTAATGAAACCATTTTAGCACAAAAATATGCTGTGGTAGATGTGACAAGAGATCTCGTGCATTTATATGGCAAAACAGTGTGGAGGTGGGCTTGTTCTCTTTATCCCCCTCACCTAAGATGGAAAACTTACTCTGTTCTTCCAGAGGTGCAGGACTGAAATATTTTCCTTGTCTTGAATAAACATATCACACTGAAATTTTATTTTGGATTAATTTTTTAATCCGATTTGATCATACTTTTTAAGATAATCTTCTGTGGTTAATGACAGGATGCAGTGCCTGGAGTATTTAAAGCGTTTGGATAACTGTAACTCTAGAGATGTGAATAGTGTCACAAACTGTAGTATGGCTCTCTTCCTCATTTGTTTATATTCAAAGACAACATACTTCATGCTAAATGCAGCAGTAAGTGAGATCTTTTTACATGCATTTATATACCTGAAATAACATGCTGGTGGACAGTTTTCTCACTACTTTTAACAAACAACTGGGAGGCAAACATTCCACTGCTGTCTTAATGGTTCAGATGGTTTCTTTCAACTTAAGAAGAAAGTTGTGTTGTCATCCTCTGAATCAAAATATAATTAATTGATTTCATCATGGTAACACAAAGTCTTTCTCTATAAATTAGTGTAAGTTATACAAATCAAATGAGATCATTAAAATCACACTATTTAAAATATTTTCAGGTTGTAGTGAGGGAACATACCTATAAGTATTGTCTTAATGTGTCATCATGTGAGTCCCTGCAGCATATGCTTATGTTATGTCTTGTATTGTCAGGAAATAAAGGTTAAGCATCCTGCTTGTGATGCTTGAGGCAAAAAACTATGATGCAGCACAAAACCCACATAAATTATTATAATTGCAGATTTAGGTTTTTTCGTGTTTCTAGCCAAGAATTGTCCAGTATATGAGATCACAGTTACAAATGCTAAGCTCATACTTGTCTGTGGACTTTGATTTGTTGATTCAAGTCCATACAAGACATGGACAATGTTTTCTGTTTGCAGATCCCTTGGAGGAGATAGCAGAAACTTCTCCACAAACGGCTGCAAACTCAGCTTCAGAGCTTCTCAAACAGGGTGCAGGTCTGTTAAACTTTTATCCTTGTATTTGACTGTTACCAAAGTTTGCATCTTACAGGCTGGAAGAAGCTGAAGCCTAGACTGGATTGAAGGACATGTAAAGGTAGCAGTTTAAATTTAGAGTGCTGGGTAGAAGTGTAAAGGGCACTGTGGGGATGTGTACCAGGTTCTTTCTGTTTTCTGCAACCAGTTCCTAAGTTCTACAACCCTGTGTTTACTTTCCAGTCACATGTTTCATGAGAATATGATGTTTACATAGGTTACTCCAAACATGGCAGTTTTAAAGCAGGACATTGCTTTCATAACTGATAAACTTTGAGAGGATATTTTCAACCTGTGGTTGCAGAGGTTCAAGAACTATGTGTGAGGTCTGCAAAAGCCAACTAAGGAAGATGTTTGGTTAGGGTTAAGTTCTCATCATAGGGGTTGACAGTATCACTGCAAAATGCTTACTGTTTTGTCAGTCTGAAAAAAAAATTAACAGTTCTCTGTGCTTCACTTGTTGCTGCATGTTATTAGGAAATGTCGTGTGTCTTTTCCAATGGATGCTTTTATGGATTCTCGTGCATAATGCAGCACCCACTCGGGCAAGTTGAGTTGTGTTACTGCAAGTTTATTTGATGTGACAGAAGAACCATGACTAGAGTACCTCCAAATGATGTGGTGCCATGCATTGTTACCATCTCAAACTGGGGTCTTTGCAACAGCGGTGTAGAGGTGTGCTCTGCTTCTTATCTGCTTTGTTGGTGTGCAGCTGATCCAGAGAGCTAGTTGAACAGCCTGTCTGAAAAAGTGTGATGGCATCCTAACTCACCGTATTGGACAATGCTCTGAGTACTCCTGCATAATCTTAAGGTTGTCCTTAGTAGGAATGCAGGCACTGTGTTATTCTCCTGTACAGTGGGCATGTCCAGGGGATCCTGCCCATGCGCTCCCATGGTCCTTGGTTTTCAGGTTGCTATGACTTCTCCCCTGGAGCCACCCAATTAGTGCCGTTAGACCATGGGACTGTGCTACATTTGCCACTTTCTTTTGAGTTTAGCCTACCACTGGATCCACGAGTTAACGTTATGGCGAAGCATGCCTTTCTAAGGACCTCATTGCCCTCACGCATTTTAGAGCACTTCTGAAGGGGCAGTTGTCAAGCTGGCCAGCTCTGGAGAGAATGTTGCTTCTTGCTTGTGCAGCAATCTGCTTGACTTTAAAATGGGAAGCACCACTTTGAATGCTGTAATTAAGCAAGGTGAGGCAATGGCAGACCTTTATGAGGCTGTGCTGCAAGTGTTTGTTGTGACCAATAGGGAAAAAAACAAGGAGAATTAATTTTTGTAGCACTTTACTTCTAGAAGAGCCATCAAAGGGGGCATATGTTGTCTTTCAAGAAATGTTGGTTTCTCCTTGCTCAGACAATGCTTTTCAAAGAAAAAGAAATAATTCTTTCTTCAGCTGGGGTAGTAGTCATATCATGGATCATTTTGGGTACTTAGTACATTTGTTTTTAACCTGTTTTGTTATTTTTGTTGTTTTTAAACAAGAATTTGGAACTCATATAAATTAGCTACAAGAGAGTCTCAGAGGTTTTTTTTTTCCTTGATACATCAGGGATCCCTTTCCAGTCACAGAAGCATTCAAGTTATGGAGTTCAACACTGAAGTGCAGACTCAAAACATGTAAACTGAGTCCTTTCAAAGCAACTTGAAAGCAGATACACTTTTCCCCTGCCCTTCTTTACCCACACTTCTCATCAAAAAATGATGTTTTCCTAGAATGTTTATTTTTTTATAGCTGCCTGAAAATCCTCATGAACATTTCCAGTTTCTAAGTGCTGAAGCTGACTAAAAATCTTTTGCTTCTTAGACTCTGACAGTTGAAGACTAGAAATCATACAGATAAGAGGCTTTTCTCTAGAATATGCCTTGCTTTATTAACCTTCCTGTTCAGCAAGAAAATTTTCTGCCGAAATACATTACAGTTCTTAATTTCTCTTTACACTGATACAGTCAAGAAACTAAGCATTCTGAACAAAGGACATTCCCAATCTAAAAGCAGCATCATTAAGCTGTTGCTGGTGTCACAGATGTGCTCCAAAATGTCACCTGTGAAAGAGGAGAGCAGCAACATTGCAGGGCAGCCGCATTGAATGAAAGGTCTTCCTTTTTTTCTAGCTTGGAGTATGGTTCTTCTGGGATTACTGTTATTGATACCTCGTCAGACCATGCATAATATTCTTAAATGAGAAATCTGTTCAGTGTTTCTCGTTACCTTTCCTCTCCTTTTTAAGCTGACATGTTTTCACTTTGCAGCACAGCAGATTTGATACAACATAGTGTAAACAAAAGTAACTGTTTGGTAGCCTTAGAAACCAATGAGCATCTATTTTATAGAGATATTTCAGAAGTTGCTAGTGTCTGTAGAAGAGGAATAGTACTTTTAGAAGTAAGTGCATGCTGAAGTAAAGAAAAGGCCTAAAAATATATGTCAGTAATTTTTATCAGTGTGGAAATTGCTTTATTTGCCCTGAAATCATTAAACATACAGAACACTATGGAATCAATGAGAAATGAGCTTTGCAATAACCCTCAGTTCTTTTTTGTATGCAAACATTCTTGTCTTCCCAATCAAGTGAATGGTTTCCTTTGAATATAGTTTAAATACCATTTGAAACTGTGGAACATGTGAATGTATGCTGCAAATATGTATTTTCTTAACTGGCTGATGTATTTGAACTTAAAAGCAAAATATCTCCATTCTCTCCTTTCAAGAATGCCTTTGCTCCAGCAGTACCTACAAGTGTACTCTCTGGTGCTGTCTAGTATTTATTTAAATTTCAGGGTATCTATGGGTAATAGATCAATGTAGTCATTGGCTTTGATATAAAGGTATTAAAAACAAAGGGAGAGCAAAAGACCTATGACCTCTCAAAATCTTTCCCCTCTTTCATTACAGCTTGTAACGTTTGGTACTTGAATTCAGTGGAGATGGAGTCCCTCACAGGCTACCAGGCAGTACAGAAAGCCCTGAGCCTGACGCTGATGCAAGATCCGTCTCCTGTCTCAACTGTTGTCCATTTCAAGGTGTCTGCTCAGGGAATCACACTGACTGATAATCAAAGAAAGTAAGCAAAAGAAGGATGGGAAGAAAATATGTGACCCTGTTCCCATCAGGTGTTGGCCACTGTTGATTTGATGTTCCTAGTTATATTTTGCAATCTCTGTGTCAGAGGATACTAGGATTATAGGAATGGTGGTAACTGTGTAAACTGGCTACAGTCAAGGCAAGTATATTTTTTAAGCTATGGACTTTATTTCCACATGGCATATTTACTTCTGGAAGGTAATGACTTTGACATGACATTTTTTGTTATTTCTTAGAAAAAGGGAAAGTAATGGCTTTGCTAGCATTTGCTATTGAACCTATTCAGTGAAATAATATATCTTCATGATGTCTTTCACCAGTATCACTGAACAGAGATGATGTAAGCAGATCATCTGCATCTTCAGGATTTGAAACAGTGTTTTGGATAGCTTGTAAAGAACTATGATAAAAAGTTAATTTATACTTTGTTATAAGTACTAGTTAGGCTACCACAAGCTCTTTCAATTAGAAAAATGACAATAACAAAGAAAGGACAACAGGAATGTGTAGCAATGGGGAACAAAGACACAGACCTCCTTGTATGTCCAGAGAAGATCCATTGATCCACATAAAAAAATTGAGCCCTTTTTATACTCTCAACTTCCACCGAACTTAACAGAACTTAACTGAAATCTAACCGAACTTAACTGAAACCTAACAGAAAAAGGCTCTTATTGGCTGCCCTCAGCTGCGGTTCCATTGTCCACGCGTCCCTTTATCCAATCAGCTTTCTGTTCATACGGTGTCCATGCGTCTCCCCAGCCAGTCACAGCCTCACTCTGAACCATCTCTCAGCCGACTCTCACCTGACTCTGAACCGTCTCTCATCTCTCAACCGACTCAACTGTCTGACCCACAGCTGAGCCCTTTCCCAGAGTGCCTTTGGCGAGCATAAATTCAACAAAGATATCTTGTTTCCCACAGGAATTCATTATAGGTTAAAAAAGAGAAGTGCCAGATTTCTTAATGCTATGGGGTTTGCAATCATTTATAGCAGATGGCAGAACCTTTAATTGTAATGCCTAGGAGTGTGAATATTTTGAAACGTAATGTTATCAAATTATTCACAAGTTCCACAAAGTTGTCTGTCCCACTAAAATAGTATCTAAATGGCCAGTTTTTAGAAAAAATTGCGTTTCATACTCCCAGTCCATTTTCTTAGCTTGAGTCAGTTTTCCTTTGGTTCAAAATCTTGCTGTTAATGTTTTAAATACGTATTTATTTAGTTGGAGCAGTTCAGGTGGCTTTCAAAGTTACTCAGAGATAGCAAAGGGAATATATTGTCTTTATTAAATTAAGACTAAATATAATTTATTTTTCAGATTTGTTTATTATTTAGAATTCTAAGCATCTTTACTGTTTCTGAAATTTGTTCTATTTCTTCCTATCCAGACTCTTTTTTCGGCGCCATTATTCAGTCAACACTGTTCTTTTCTGTGCTTTGGATCCACAGGACAGAAAGTAAGTATGACAAGTAGTACTTTTAATATGTTATTTGTATTGTTGATCTACCAAAAAACCCCAATAAACAAATCAAAACTAACATAGGTTTCATTTATATTTCTCCATTTTCTGTTTTTTTACTGCTTTCTTTATGGACAAGGTGGATGAAAGATGGCCTTTCTGCAAAGTAAGTGGAGTCTCAGTCTCTTCTAACTGAATGTTTCAGGAATATGATTAAAGTGATCAGTTTCTTGGTATTCTAAATTACTTTTGTGTGAAATGTGGAAGGCAGCTGTTCAGAGACAAAAGTCTCTCAGGCCTCTGTAATTAGACTTTGGTTACTTCATCTATACCTCTGCAAGTTGGGGCCTAATTATGTGATGGCTGATGGTGGGATGTCTGGAGCCACAGCTGGCATGGTTTATTTAGATTTCAGATCTGTGATTTGACTATGGTTTCAGAAGTTAGAGCTATTTGCCTCTCAGTTTTGTGTTCCACCTGTCCAGCAAGACTTAACACAAGCTTTTCTCACTTAGACTGATAGCTTTCAAAAAAAATCCCTGCCCCAGTACACACTCCCAGTAATATTAGCATGTGGCATAAATACATGATTACCTGTGGATTTTCAAAGTGTTTTCTGTTGAAGGCAAATGTTGTTGTGGCCTTTTAATCAAAAGAAGTAACTTAAACAGAGAGGCTCAGCACTTGTTTCTGGAAAGGAACAGAAATAGATCGCTTAAATCCTTTTTCCAATACTCTGTCCACCAATATACGTGGCACTCAAAAACCTCTCTTTGGGCAATTCCTGACAGACCACACCACACCACACCACACCACATGCCCCCCAAAATAGGTAAGAGAACAGCAGTATTGAATCAGATTAAATATATCTCCAGGGTCAGCAGCATGTGTCTGACAGCAAACAGTACAGGATGCTGTACAGACAGAGAAGAAGGAAGGGGACCATCTCCTTCCTCTGATTCTCTCCTGAGATGGCTGGTCTGTCTGGACCACTGTGTTTAGCAGTCACATGGATCCTTGTCCATCAGAACAGAGAATTCTGCTTTGTGTGCTTGGTTTCTACAGTATCTTTTCTGTTTTATGAAGTGAGGCAATGCCTGTCTCTCAGTTCTCTGACATACTGATTGCTGCCCTTGCAGAGTGTTTGGGTTCATTGCCAGGAAGCAAGGCAGTGCCACAGACAACGTATGCCACCTCTTTGCAGAACATGATCCAGAACAACCTGCCAGTGCCATTGTGAACTTTGTATCAAAGGTCATGATTGGATCCCAGAAGAAGATCTGATGCCTTTCCATCCTTGATTCAGAGCTCTTCACTCACTTCACCGAAGAAAATCACTGTGAGAGGGAGAAAGGCTATTCAGCAACGTCTGAATATTGTCATTCCCAATAAGGAAAATCCAATAAGGATGATCTGTGTATTGTGTTTGTGAGAGCTCAGGCTTTTATTTCAAGATGCCTCACAAAGCATTATTTCCTTGTTTTTATATCAGAGGACAAAGCAAAAGAACCTGGGTACCACCCAAACACATGTAGCCCTTACCTGAATGAAGCATAAATGAAGAACTCTTCTCCTGATGGATTTCTAATATATCTTCACATGCTGTTTCTCATAATATATTGGAGCAGAAATGCTTACTATGTTGCATTACTTTTTTGTTCAGAAAATGTTTTGTAAAACCTCCACAAAGGCACTTGCCATGGTTGCATCAATGGTAGTTATAGGCCTTGCAAACATACTTGTAGGAGAATGATAATTTGAGGAAGACTACTTGTCTTTGTGATCAGTGATGAGAACTGAATGGAGAAAGGGGAAGATGTATGTGAAGAGAAGGTTTGTGCAAGTTGATTTCTGGTAAGAAAGGAGTGACAGTGTGGAATACTCAGGAAGATTGCTCTGTATTTAGTGTTAAGAAGGCTGAGCTGTTTTAGTTTGAAATTTTTCAATAGAGCAGAAGTCGCAGAACAAAAAAAAAGGTGTGAAAATCTATTTTGTAATTAGGAGGTTTTGTATTTTTTTTATGCAGGGAACTCAGCAGGGAAGATTAAGCATTTTAGTAATTACAGGATAAAAATGAGGAAAAAGCAAAGAGGAAGATTGTATAATTTATACATTTTTACATATGACAGATTATTTATAGTGGATCTCAGATCTTGGTATGTCAGAGAGATAATTCTTAAACTAGACCATTGTTGAGCTTTGCCTCTTTAGCACTATTTTGTGTAAGTAAATGTGTGTGTAGCCTGTGCCTTGCTAGAGACAATATTTTTTTGGTATTTTGTCTTTTGTCTTACAGTGACAAGACACTTCCTATTTTCTGCCTCTGCAATACTGTTTTATTCTCCTACATTATATGTAATTATAGTTATGGATTCTTTTATCCCATTATTTTGCTGGAGTTTTGAGGATTTTTTTACCTTTTATCTGTGGGAACTATATTTGTTTTGTTACTCCTTGAGTTAGGGAATCTGAAAGTGAATGGAATTTATTTTGTTACTCTGTCCCACTTCTTGAGGGCATTTATGTAATAATTTCTACATCTATCGCACTTGTACATATCTCTTTATCTTTCTTAACGCATTGATACTTGAAATGCTATTGAAAGTGCTATTTAGCTTTACAGAAAATTGATGCAGTAGTTTACAGTGGAAGCCAGCACAAGGAGAGTAGGCCACTGAGCTCTACTGCTGTGTAGTTCCCATTCGCTCAAAAAGAGCAGCACTAGACCCCTGTATCAGAACCGATGGTTATAATGCAGATTTAGTGTGGCAAGCGCTGAAAATTTTCATTTCTTCTATTTCTTTTATGTGTGGCTCTCAACATTATGTTAATAACCTGAGGAGTAACATTCTGAATTTTGCATGTTGGTGCATGAGCCACTTCACCTACTTGTAGATTTTAATCATTTTATCTACCAATTTGAACTACATTTGTCCTGTATAAAATATGGGGGTTTTTTAACAGCTCTCTTTGTATTTCCTGAAGTATTAGGACCATGTTAAACTTTATTCAGTGACCATAGCTGAAGTGTTACCAAATTAGTTATGTAAATATCAATGTAAATAACTTTATGCTTTTTAAAAGGAAGGTGATGAGGAAGAGAGAGAAAGAGGAAATATTTGAAGTTTAGTATATTTGGACCAGAAAGTGGTTTATTAGTAGCAGTGGGCATTGGATATGTGTAGAAGGGTAAAGCGATCCAAAGTGTGGTAGCTACCATTGAAGCAACAAAGGCAAGTATCTCTGATTTGTAACATGTAATTCTGTTCTTTGGACACAGAGGTATACTACTTAAACAGTGTTTATGTACCATCCAAAAAAGAATGCAGTTCTTACTTCTAGCAGCTTTGCTCCTTTTATAAAATGTGAGAACAAGTTTTCTTTTAAGATTCTTTTGGTGTACAAAGATTCCAGTTGCCTAATCTCGTCACCCAGTTGGACCCCAGAGAATTTCTTCAGCTGACATCTCAAGTAGATTTAAGTCTCAATTAGATTTTAATCTGATGTTTTGTGAGCATTGAATTGAGAAGGATTTTTTACTATATTTTTTCACTTCTGTAGATAATAAATTTTAGTGTGTCTTCTTAGACACTAAGTGTTGGCCTTTGGGCTGAAAATAAAATGTCTTTTTTTCGTGTGTATTGTCATTTCCATTCAGGATCATATTTTTTATTCCTTGTGCTTTCTTAAGGTCTGCTGAATTCAAAAGCATGAGGGATTGCATGCTGACACTCCCGGTGGTATTTTCTGGGAGTTTAGCTCTACTTGCTAAGTGGGGAAAAAAGAAGTTACCCTGTTTCTAAGGGAGATTTTCTCTTTTGCATTCCTTTGGATGGTATATTGCCATGTGTATTTGCTTTTTAATGAGTTAAAAAATGCACAAAGCAAGATAGTTCAGTATGTACCATTATGTAGTCTGTGTAGAAAAATATTCATGAAACTTACATGTTCATGGCAAATACAAGAATAATCTTTATATAGCACTTTCTTTCAAGATTTTTGGTAGATGTGTATATGCAATTTCATAACTAATGGCAGCAAGTTGAGACATATATTTAGCCAGACTCCTGTTAATGTGATTAGTAAATATACTATAATCGTACAGTGTTAAACTACAAAAATGCTAGAAGCCATGTTTTTAATTAAATGGTTTCACTGTATCCAAGAGTATCATTAAACATTTAATGTTTCTTTCGTGGTTTTTCCTAGTAGTGAAAATTTTGACTCTTCTTGAAACTGTAAAGAAGCATCTAAAGGTCCTCAGTATTTAAATGAATGTTCTATAAATTCTTTGTATCATCATTTTCTCTGCTTTTCAGATACCACCTCTTTTAGATTATAATTAAATTACAAATGTGAAATTCCACCACACAATGTCATAGGGCAGTCTGTTCTGAATGAAAGTTATCTTCTGGCATTTAAAACCAGCTAATAAGCAAAACCTTCTTCATGAATTAAGAATAATTTGGGTGCTGGGGTTTAGTTTTAAGAAACATTTGAGATTTCTTTCAAGGACTTCACATGAGCCTGTGTTAGTGGTTGAAGTCAGTTAAAGCATATTATTTTCCTAGTTAGTCTGTAGTTATAATGGTATAAAAGTATCTATTACCTGCATTGCATATTTCATTGTAAGAAGGAAGATATGATATCATCTTCTGAGATATTGTACCCATTTAACTGTGCCTTCACAGTACTTACACTGGAAAACCTTCCAGAGGGGAGTGAGAAATTTAACCCCTAGCTGCAATAGGTACAAAATCAGTGCGTCAGACACACAGTGAAGGTTGAGTTATATACATGCTTTATCAGGATTATTTCTGAGACTGATAAACTCTGGTATGTCATGCTGATGCCTTTTCTATGAGGCATACACTGGCAGGAATTTTTCATTCAGTGTGCTTGACTGTCATTCACCACACACCATTGTGAGGTTTATGCATGGGTGTAAAGTGACAGTTACTCATGAAAAGTATTCGTCTTTTATTGGAATGAATTATAATGTGGAACAGATGACAAGGATGCAATAGTAAAATGGATCTTCTGTGTCAAGAGTCCAGTCTCTCCTTTTAAACTCTTGTCCTTGAACCTGGATGCCATTGTGTATGTGTGCTGCTGTTGGGTGCATTTTAAGGCTGCTCTGGAGTCTCCTTGGTCCAGTGGAAGAAAATCTGCTTTCAATATTCATCCTAGATATATTCACAACTAGTTTATATGCAGTTGTTCTTATTCCAGTATTCTCTTAGTATGAATAACTGTTCTCTCCGTGAGATGTTTATAGCAAGAGATCTGCTGCCCCTTGCATCCCTCAGTCTTCTTTTGGCAAGGCTAAACACGTCAGTACTTCACTTTCATGTGTTTTTGTCTTTGAAAGGCTGTTTTTTGTCAGTTATATAATTTCTTTGGAGAGACCTTTAAGTACACAGCCAGGCTCTTAAAAAAGGGGGCAGAAGCTCCTACCTTGTAATTTTTAAAATGTTTATATTAGAAAACTCTTGGAACAAGAAAACTTGGCCCACCAGATGGGCAGAGTAAACCTTGTCTGCTGCTGCTGTTGATACCTAGCATAAAGGTTACAGTAGTGTAAACTATATCAGGCAGTGTGGGCAAAGGAAATTACAAGGGGAAATAGCTAAAGAAGTTCTTAAAAGCCAAAGTCAGCAATAGGAAGCTTTCAGGAGACTGAGCACATCTGACAAACTACCAAGAGGGCAAAAGGAGGGGAGCTTTTTAGACAATTAAAGGATCTTGCTGAATAACTGAGAA
This sequence comes from Orthonyx spaldingii, assembly GCA_013397795.1. Classification (NCBI taxonomy): domain Eukaryota; kingdom Metazoa; phylum Chordata; class Aves; order Passeriformes; family Orthonychidae; genus Orthonyx; species Orthonyx spaldingii. The sequence continues at coordinate 110,060 of VZTJ01005969.1, forward strand.
GGGATTTGCATTACATGTCACTACAAGGGATATCAAACCAGAAGTATTCTCTTCCTTTGAAGACATTTAGTGTCTCATAAAGCACAAATGTTTGGGACAGTTTTAATGTACTATTTGCAGAATCACGGACTGGTTGAGGGTGGAAGGGACCTAAGGAGATCATCTAGTCCAACTCCATTGTTTAAAGAGGGACATCTAGAGCCATTTGCTGAAACAGCTTGATTTCACCAGGGGTAGAATCTCCATGGTCTCCCTGGTCAATCTGGTAGTTCTTAGTCACCCTCACAGTGTTTCCTGGTATTCAGAGGTAACTTCCTGAGTTTCAGTTTGTGCAAATCACCTCTTGTCCTGTTATGGGGCACCACTGGAAAGAGCCTAGCACCCTCCCTGTATTTATACACATTAATAAGCTCCCCTGAGCCTTCTTCGCCAGGCTGCACAGCTTCCTCAGCCTCAGTTTTGTGTCATTGACAAACTCACTGAGGATACACTCTGCCTGATCATCCATCCAGATCATCGATTAACATGTTATACAGGACCGGACCCAGTATGGACCCCTGGGGTAGATCACTAGTTACTGGCCTCCAACTAGACCATGCACTGCTCATCAGCACTGTCAGTGCCTAGCTATGTAGGCAGTTTTCGATCCACTTTACTGTCTGCTCATCTATCCCCTGCATCAACAGCTTGTCTATGAGGGTGTTATCCAAGACCGTATTAAATGCCATACTGAAGTCCAGGAAGACAATATCCACTGCTTTCCCTTGAGCCAAGCCAGTCATTTCATCACAGAAGGTTGATCAATGATGACTTCCCCTTAATGAAGCCATGCTGACTCCATGGAGGTGGTCAGAGGACTAGAGCACCTCCTCTATGAAGACAGGCTGAGGGAGTCTGGATTGTTTAGCCTAATGAAGTGAAGGCTCCAGGGAGACCACAGCCTTCCAGTACTTAGAAGGCCTACAGCAAAGATGAGGTTGGACTCTGTATCAGGCAGTGTAGTGATATGATGATGGATAGAGGAGTAATGGTTTTAAACAGAAAGAGGGTAAGTTTAGAAGAGGAAATTCTATAAGTCAAGGGGTGATGAAACACCGGAACAGGTTGCCCAGAGAAGCTGTGGATGCCCCATCCCTGGAAGTGTTCAAGGCCAGGTTGGATTAGGCTTTGAGCAAAATGATCTAGTGGAAGGTCTTCCTGCCCTTGCGAAGATCCTTGAGATCCTTTCCAACACAAACCATTCTATGATCTGTGGTTCTGTGACCCACAGACAGCTGGTGCTTTGCCTTGTGAAGATTTCTTCTCTAGGTACACAACTTGGACAGTGTTTCATGGAAGCTGTTCCAGGTTGCAACTAACCACTGGTGCCTTTCCAGTAAGATAAGCAGTGTTTAGAGATGGATTCACCTCAAATTTCTGCATGACCTTTTAAAAAACTAAGTCTTTAAAACCATTAAAGTACATTTTCATAATCGTAAAAATCTTGTAATGTCTTTGCTAGAATTATTTGAAGAGTTGTTTAAAAAGCGGGATTAGCTTTTTATGTAACAAAGACTTATTTTCTGTTACATACTGTCCTCAAGTGTTGTTTTAAATATCTACAACTATTCATATCTAGTCTAATTAAATCTGACTTTCATTTTTTTTCCTGTTGCCACCTGTATTATATACAAATCATGATTTGTTTGTAAAGCAGATGGCAGGTATGAAAGAAAATAAAGTCAAATTTGGATGAAATGCACTATGTGGGGAATCAAAATGTGGGATGGAATTGGCCCAGGAGACCTGCATGCTTGTTTTTACTGCAGTAGAATAAACTAGCTTTAAAAATAAACAGAACTATGTTGATTGAAGCAGTAGTTTCAAGCTTTTCTGTTTGCAAGCTAATGTGAAACTCCCGTTGAAGCACATGGTAACTGTTTATACACTAGGATATGCAAGTGATGAGAGGAGGCCCTCAGACTTCAGCAGGAAGCTTCACAGCACACAAATTTCTCCCTGCATATGAAAATAGCTGAAATGCATTCATATAATGTAGTGCTACAGCAAACTTGGAGTCATGTTCTCATGTGCAAGTATGTTTTGCTCCAAATGACAAAAAGTCAACAACCCCTGAAAGTAACTGCTAGATGAAATCATCGTCCTTGTTAGAGCATTCAGACAACTTTTGACCACTTCAGTCTCTTTCCATAACAAGTACCAGGTACCAGGTATTTGAAATAGCACTTAGAAGTCTGTTAAGGATTTTTATAAGGAAATCTGGCTTAACATGTGTCCGTATGTTTTTTCACAAGGTGGTTACAAAAAAAAATCCCTAAAGCTGCTATTTATCATGTAGTGACAAAACTATAACAGTATGCACAAAACTATACAACAGTATATGGTGTATATACATGCGCTAAAACCTGTATATGAATTTGTTCCTGTCAAATATAAATTTCATTTCACACCAATTGGAGAACATCCAGATTTGATATTTTTTGTGTATTACTTGTTAGATGGGACCCATCCATATCTGTTTCTCAGAAAAAATGCAACAAATGTGGTTTGAATATCTTCAATTGTAATATTTAGTCACCTTCCACTATAACTTAGGACTTCTGTGCCTTATTTTGTTAGAATAACATGTTGAATAGCTCAGAATTTTGCTTGCTCCTACCTCTGATGCATTTGTTAGGTGTAGAATACTTTCATGCCTGAACCTTATGCATGCCTTAGTCCGGTTCATTGAGTGACATGCAATCTTAGTATACGTTTTCCTGTGTGTACTGTCACACAAGGGCTTTTAAAGTACTTGTGTTCACAGTAAGGCTGTCTAAGTGTGTATGTACTTTCAGACTTAAGTAAGATGTTGTTGAGATGTAATAGATAGGATTTTTAGAAAGCATTAGAAAGATTAAAAAAAATCCCATGTGAGTTTGAAATCACAGAATCACTGTAAAAGTGAAACAATGACATATGTCTCACAAGACTTGATTTGATTATTTTTGTTTAGGGGAGGTGATTAATCATTTATAAAATGGTAGATGCTTGCATGGAAAAATCCAATCTAGAGTTCTTGCCTTTAAACTAAACAAGGAGTTGGCAAATGCCTGTGAACATTAATACTATTGGTAAATTTATGAATTGTGATTTCTGAGGTGGGTAAAGTTGTAGGGGGGTGCATAAAAAAATCAGGACTTTGACCCATTCCTCCTATATTTAACTGCAGTAGCTGAGGTTGACTTAATATATCTGGACCTTTCTGTATCTCTGTACGTGTTTGGGACATTCCAGAGCTGGTTTTTTGAGGTCATTGTGTCTTTAAACCCCTGTGCTCTTAAAGCCGTGTAGAATCTTGCCCACTATCCACAGGGTCCTTTTGACTGTACTGAGAAAGAGCAACATGCCTAGAGAGGAAGCTGGCAGTGTGGTATATTATGACAAAAACATATAAACTTGAGCCTTGGTAAAAAGAAGGCTGCAGGACTATATATAGGGTTTTTGGAAAGTAGGATATTGTGAATAGGGAGAATAAGTGGGAATTTAATTAATTTTTTTTAATACCATCAATATTACTGATTTCTACTCTAGTAAAAGTATAGGCAGTTGAGACTTGCATTTGCCTTACATTTAAGTTTACGTAAGGGCAGTAATATAGGAAAAAATTGAAAAGTGGAAAATCTAGACAAAAACAGGTCATTAAGGAAAATGTAAAATACTTTCACTGTTAAGAAAAAAAGCTGACCTTGAGAAATGAAAATTGCAAAGAATACTCCAGAAATCAGGAAGATGTCCCAAAGGTTGCTTTGAGTTTTTGGCGGTTCTTGGACACTAGACCTCCAGCAGTTCTTCGGGGTTAGAAACATGTTTATTTTTAAAACTTATAACTCAGCTTCTCATATAATTACCCATTTCTGAGACCTTTATGAGAACACAAGGGAAAGTGCAGTGAAAAAAACTTAATAGAAATGCTGATTTTTTTTGCCTTTTTGTCTGCTGCTGATCTGACCTCTTGCCAGCTGATGGAATGATGTAGACACAAAGCTGTAGTGATGCAGCTTATGGTAGCACAGCCCTGTGGAGATTTCCTGAGCAGCTCTTTGGGAGCTGTTACTCTGTTTTTCTACTTCTTGGTTTGTATCTATTTGCAATGGACACCGGAGCAGCACAATGGGCAGCAGCAGGTGCAGAGAAAGTGACACACATGGAGAAGGCAGAGCTTGTCTGAAAGGAGGTTGTTTCTTCCTCCCCCAGCTGACCTTGGACCTGCTGATCAGTGTTGGCAATGCAAGCAGTGAAAGCCCCACATAGCCGCTCTCTCACTCTCCTGCAGTGGGATGGGGGAGAGATTTGGAAGAGTGAAAAGTGGGAGAACTCATGGGTTGAGTTGATAAAGACAGCTTAGTAGGTAAAGCAATAGCTGCATGAACAAGCAAAGCTAAACAAGGAATGAATTTATTCAGTATTTCACATGATAAGGCCGTTCTTTGGACAAGTTGCCCAGCTGTGGGATGAGTGGGTTCATGGTGTGCTGGGTGAAGAACTGGCTGAAGGGCAGAACTCAAGTGTTGCAGTGAACAGGTCCACACCTGGCTGGTGACTGGTCAGCAGTGGTATTCCTCAGGGCTCCTTTCTAGGGCCAGTTCTGTTCAATATATTTCTCAGTGATCTGGATGCAGGCTTGAATACACCATTAGCAAGTTTGATGATGATTCCAGGAGGTGCTGCTGGCGCTTTTGAGGGACAAGAGGCCTTGCAGAGGGATCTGAGTAGCTTGGAGCATTGGGCAGTGATTAAAGTGATTAAATTTAACAAGTCCAAATGCACCTAGGATGGAGCAGCACTAGACACAAGTCTAAACTGGAGAGCAGCCCTGCAGGAAGGGGGCAAGGAGTGCTGCTTGGCAGCAGGTTCAATATCATACAGCAGTGTGAGCCTGGGCAGCACAGAGGGCAAAACTTGTCCTGGTATGCATCAAACACAGCTTCACCAGTCAGTCCATAGTGGTGATTATCCTGCTGTATTGACTGTTGGCATGGCCTCACAATTGAGTATTGTGTGAGACCCACCATTTAAAAAGGATGTGAAGGTTCTTGAATGCATCTGGAGGAGGGCAGTGAAGCTGGGGAAGGAACTGGCAGGTGTTTTCTCTGAGGAACGGCTAAGGACACTGAACTTATGTAGTTCGGAGAGAAGGAAGTTCAGGGCTTAACTACACTGCTCTCTACATCTTCCTGAAGAGGGGTAGTGGTGATGCAGGTGCTGATCTCTTCTCCCTGGCACACAGTGCCAAGACTCTGGGAATGGCTGGAAGCTGCGTCAGTCATTGAGACTCAGACATGACATGAGGAAACATTTCTTTACCAAGACCAGACCCTGGAACAGTCTTCCTGGAGAGCTGGTTATGCCTGACCTTACCTTTCAGCATTTAAGAGTCATTTGGACATTGCTCTTGATAGCATGCTTTAACCTTTGGTCAGCCCTGAAGTGGTCAGGCAGTTGGACTGGATGATCACTGTGGGTCACTTCCAACTGAAATAGTCTATTCTATTCCCATATGTGCATCAGACAGGCAAATGAGAAACTGGAACATGATCAAATTTCACCTTAGCAGGATTAAATACTGTTTTATTGTTCCTCATAACAATTGTGACTAGAAGTGTTTTGATGACCTCACAGTTCACATTTTTGTTGAAGAAGTAAAATTTTCTCATTCAGAGCATTTCCCATTATGATGTGAACAATCTTTTTCCCTTCACTTTACTAGAACAATATAAGAGATCTTTCAATTCTCATTTGAGTTTCTCTGCAAACAATGATCCAAGATGAACTTCACTTCCACCTGTTGATGAGCCTATAATATACCATGTAGCTGGTTACTCAGTTGTAGTATACTTCAGGAGTTAGTGTAGTTTGAATACAACAACTGTTGTGCTCCCTATCCAGTAAGTTTTATTTTTCATAGCCTAACTCACCAACAAAAAAGACTAAACCCTTTCTCCAATGCCAATCCTCCCAAACCCTAAGTGCTAGTGAAACATCCAGTCTATCTTGTAAAGTACTTTGCCACCAATGTACTGTTAAAATGGGCTAAACCCTGTTTACCCCAGGTAAATTATACAGATGCTCTTTCACCTCTGAAAACTCCAGTTTCTTCACAGTGGGGTCATCAGTACTGCTTAGCCTCTTGAACTTTTCTGAAGACCTGGCCATCATTTGTTGGTTGTGATTTTTTAAGGCTTCAAGACCTGGAATCAAGTTAGTGGCTTACTTTTCTTTCTTGTTCAAAAGAAAGGTTATAGCTTCCCAATTTTCAGTGAAAAGTGTCAGTATTTGAGTCTTGATAACAATTTATAAATGCTGGACGTGCTGTGAAATCGCGTATTTCAAAAAACTATTCAGGAAAAACAATGTCTGCTGATACATCTTCTTTCCACATCTAATTGTTAAAGGCACTGAAAAGTCAGGTCTTTATTAAGATAGGAAGTGATATCAAAGTCTGGATATGTACTATGATGAGATATGTCATGCATACCTGTGTATCTTAATGTTTAAAAATAGAAAAAAATCTTGGAATAAGTATTGTGAGATTTTTTAAAAGATGGCACATTCATACTTTGAAAAAAATGCAACTGCTTTCAATTAAACCAGTGAAGTTCTTCATAAGTACATTACTTCAGCAGCTGGCTGTTCAATTAAAATAGCAACTATTCTATCGACTATTTCATGTTAAGACACATACGTGGACTGGTAATGCTGTGAAGCTTCTGATTCAGTGCTTTGTTGTATGGAGAGAGAATCATAGATAATAAGCGAACTTAATTGCTTTACTGAATCAGTTTCTGTATCTGTATTAGATAAGATTGAAAGAATCATCTGACTTTTACAATCAGTAAGAATTGCCAGTGGCAAACACATATCTCGTGGAACATATTTAGAGGTAATTATTCATACCAGTGTCATGATCTGGTTATTAAAGTTCTTAGAAATGCCTCTGCCCAAATTAAGGTGTAAATGAGACCATATGCCAGTGACAATAGTATGGGGTTTATTTGATAGTAAATATGAGGGGGAGAGAGAGAGAGAGAAAGAGAGACAAGAGAAAGAAATAGAAAATAGGTGGGGGGGACAGAAAGAGGGTGACAAGAGACAGAACAAGGAAAATATCACCACTCTGTGGATTGCAGTGATGCTCCATTGATCCTCTCCAGCTGGTCTCCTTGGTGGTGAAGGTCCCCCCAAAAAGCATAGAATCTGATGGGTTAATGTATGCTCAGGCCAGGTAGGAAAACCCAGGTACCTCCCTGGGTGGGGACAGTTTGGCATTCTCTTGCAACAGACTTTGGATCTGTTGCATCATGTACAGTCCTGTGGTGCAAGGCTTCTGGGGAGCACTTTGGGGGGTCTTTGATGGATTATGACACCTCAGCTGCCTTTCACGTGATTGTCCCATGGATGTGGTCTGTGGGACTGGGGGTTCCACAGCTGGGCTGGTTTGTGTAAGGGAGGATGGGTGTTCAGTGCCTCTGGCCAGGGGTTACACCTGAAACCTCCTCCCCCTCCCCCTCATTTTGGGGGGAAGTCTGTATAAACCTGGCCTCTGTGGACTTTGGTCTCCCCCAGCCCAAACTCAGCCAGGGAAGAATCTCTGCTGCATTTGGTTTTCTTGTGGATGCATTCCTCTCCCCCAGCCTTGTTTGTTTCAGGTGATGGAAGAATGGGTTTTCCCTTTATCTAATCTCAGTAGTTTGACTTAGAGTCTAAACTTACAGTGAGGCATCTTCAGGGAGGCTTCTTTGTCTGTAGCTTCTTTATACAGTTTTTGTTATAATGAGCAAAACTTTGTATCAGTGTTTGAGGCATGAACTATTTCAGTCTCTGACAACCAGATAGATCAATGTGCTAGATTATAGCTCTGATAATGTTCCACAATGTGACATTCTTCTCTGACTGTATGCAAATATATTTGTGGGATGTCCACATGGTCTTTTGTAGTGCAGTTTTGGATAGTTTGGATAAATAAAATACCTGAGTCACTCTGGGATCTATGTGTGATACTGTGTTTCTAAGGTCGTCTGGGGACTGTTGGCTCTGGCCTTGGAGGTTTGCTACCACTTACTCTTGCATACTAGCAGTCGTGCATGCCATTCAGGCTAAGACCCCACAAGCAATGGGGCAGGCACCAAAGATGAGGGGGAAGCTGAACAAGTGTCCTTCAACAGCAAGAATCACACAAACAGTTGGCCAAATGACTAATGGTGAGGCATGCTGCATGCTGGGCAACTGCTGAGTGGGGAGCAGTCCCCAAAGCATAACTTGCATCTTAAGCACTGAAGTGCTTATTTGAAGGCAAAACATACCCAGGAAGACAGGAGAGTTAAAAAATAATTATGTCAGCTGCAGAGTTGAGGAATACTGCCAGTGCAGGCAGCTCAGTGAGCAGCTGCAGTGCAAGTTGTGGGTTGTACCCTGGGTGGGAGGAAATGGCCCCTGGCCACCAGTCCTGACCTGGCACTGACTGTTTGCCTAACAAAGGACATGGAGACCTGTGGCACCAGACAGAGAGGGCTCTGTGGTGTGTGTGGCCAGTCACCAAGGGACTCTGTAGAACCCAAATAAACAAAGAGGGGACTCCAGACCAATTATCATGACCAAGAGGCACATGTAAGGGGCATGAAGTGTGTGAGGAACATGTCTACAGATCATAGGGATAGAAAAGCCCCTTTATTTGGGGTCCCTCTCCAGAGTCATCAGCTCGAGCTGTTGTGTTGCTACACCACAATTAAAAGACTTAAAGGAACCAGACTCCTGGGACTCTGCTACAGGAAACCTGGGACTGAACTGGTGAGGGATACCTGTCTGTGTGAGAGAGGTGTGTGTAGGGAGTCAAGTGGGACACCTTTTGGCTTGCTGAAACTGCCTACTACAAAGGGGTTTTGGTCCCAGTAGTGAAAGTCTGGGGTGGTGCAAGTGTGACTGCTAGAGTGACATCAGAATGGTCAGGCATGAAAGTTTCCTTAACTTACCCAATACCCTGCAAAAAAAGGGAAGGGAGCAAATGAAGGAATTAATGTATGCTTTTAACTTTTTCCCCTATCCTAAGAAGCCTGCATTAGCTTGCTGTGGCACTCAGGATGCTGTGTGACCTGGGGAAAAAACTGCTTTTGAATGATACGCAGTTTAGAAAAACAGTAAGATGTGATTCACAAAACTGTACGGTTCATGTTTGTGTCTGGAGATTGTTTGTAGCATAATGTGAACCCTGATCCTGCAGCTAGAGCCTGAAGGATTGCTGTGATAGTGGATAAGATGGCTATGCTTTAGGCATGGATAGACTGGCATAGACACATGGCTAATTTTGTTTTTTTTCTTTTTTTCTCTTACTGATGTCTAAGAAGGGAGTAAACCAAAACAACCTTCCCAGGGATGTGGTAGAGAGCTTTAAGATGGATTGGACAGGATTCTAGACAATCTTATGATGGCTCTTTCCCATGAAAAAAGTTGGGCTAGATGACTGTGGCAGGATGTCCCCCACCTCCCCTCTGCCACAGAGAGGTTATCTGCTCTATTCATCAACTGGTGCACATGGATGACCCAAGCTGGGTCAAATGCCTGGCAGAAGGGGTCAACTCTGGCACCAAGGGGATGAGACCCCCAGATAAGAAATAAACATCTTGGTCTGGAGAGCAGATATGGAAAGAAATTAAAAATAAATATCATTGACCAAAGACACTGCTCTTTACGACTATAAAAACCACAAAATTTATTACAGAGATAGGAGTCTCTTACACCCTCCCTAGAAATACATAGGGCGGCTTCTCCTACGAAGCTTGGATGCATCTTCATAGATGCTTCTCCAGAAATTGAGAGAAAGGGTTTTGATGTATGCCCCATCAGCAATTGAAGATACATGGAATCCTAATCTATACTATTTCTTCACTAGCTGTAATATAGGTACCGTAATAATGGTATGTTGTCTACTAGTAGTGTTTCTTTGTTTATCCTGTGTAGTAAGAAGTCTGGTTAAAGTCTTATGTCTGTTTTTCGTTGGTCTATTCAATAAATAATTCATGTTATAATATGCCTGATTGGTCATTATTAAGAACTTGCAATGGGAGTGGGTTTGGGGTGCTGGCCACCTTGGTAAGGTTGTTGTCTACTGCCAAAGGCCTGGGCAAAAGCAGAAACTTGTTTAAAACTCCCCTCTCCATTCATAACAATGACCTTCCAGCCTGGGCTGTTCTAAGATTCCATGTTTTAAAACTGTAAAGCCCACTTTCATCTTCCTTGCAGGGTTAAATTGGCCTAAGCAAAGGTGTGAGTTTAAATACTCTAGTAGGTTTGTAATAGTCTCTGTGATGCTTTTATTGTGGAGCAAGAAAGCTGACAGGTATAGATATAGATATAGATATAGATATAGATATAGATATAGATATAGATATAGATATAGATATAGATAGACATATAAACCAAGAAATAGAATACTTCTATCTGCTATTACCAAATCTGCTTATCTCTACTTTCCTGATTGCCAGCTATTTGAAGCCATGCTACAGGCATCTTTGTTGCCATCCTCAGTATCTCTTATTGCTAATTTAGTGTTCCCTGCAAGAGGCATGCACATAACCCTAAAAGGAGCATTTGTGCAGTAAGATATGACTGCTTGCTTAATGGATGACTTGCTTGAATATATCAGGGAAAGTTGTCTGAATACCTTTAATACCCATGCTTATACATAAGTATATGTCTTATTTATATGTACATGTGTATGTATATATATCTATATATATCTATATCTATATATATATATATCTGTTGCTTTCCTTTAAGACTGCCAAAGAGAATTAATTTTAATATATTATTTTGCTGCCATATCAGCAATCTTATATGCATATATTAATATTAAATTTATATACTTATGTTTGTATGTTTGCCTGTTCAGTTTACTAGACTGTGCATATGATATGTGTTTCTGCTGTGGACATAGATTCCAATATCTCAGTAGAAACTATGCTTAAAACTGAAAGTCCTCCTTGCTGTAATTAGCAGCTGATTGTACTTGAGATACTCCATCAGTGGCATGCTCATCAGTACTTAACGAATGTGACACTGACAACACAGCTATTGTATGACAGCTGTATGTTTTCCAGAGGAATGAAGAATTTTTCGTTCCAGCTTGGACAGCTTGGTGGTAGAAAAATAGTGAGAACAGAGAGGGGTTACTGTTTCAGGGGCATGTGATGCAGACGGAAAACTTTTTTGTAAAGAAGAGGTCTTAGAGGACATAAGTAACTTGTTCTGCATTCTCACAGACAAGATGAACACATTTGTATCTGATAGTCCAGCTCAGTTTGTGAAGTTTTATATATTTTCTTCTTCCTTTTCTTAGAATTTATCATAAGGGTGGATATCTGAGAAGGATATTCGCTCTTACAGAAATGATATTAACTCACAGGAACTCTGAGTTTCAGAAGTAGTGCATTTTAAAGTAAGCAAAATGTGGATTCAAGATTTAAGTGCTGTGTGTTTTCTGTTCAGTGGACAGTCTGGGTAAAGTGTAGAATGGCCAGGTGGTTCAGGAGAATGGAAAGAGAACAGGCGCTCTTACCTCCCTGGTTTCTTGCTGACTGATATGATGATTTCCAAACATAAGTAAAAGCCTGGCAGCATTTAATTAGATCTGTGAGGAGAGTGAAAGTAATTTTGCCTTTTATACAGAATTCGATTTCCCTTATGTAACCAAAATATCAACCAAAGATTTCCAGAATCAAAGCTGTAATTAATGGGTTTATTGTGTTGTATTTTTATATACTTTATCTACTTTAATATATGTGCATTGTATTATATTTTTGTATGTGCTGAAATGGAGGGAAGTGAAAGCCTGGAAAATGTAAGGAGTCTGTTCAAGGTGATGACAGAACCAAAAGCAAAGTTAATTTCAGAACTCTTGACAGTCCCAGTTGTCATCAAATTACTGCTGTGCCCGTTTATTTTGGATCATTTCCTTGGGAGCATCTGCCTTTATTCTTGTTTAGAGAACAGAGTTGGGAGAGAGTGGTTGGGATGGAAACTGAACTCTTTCTTGGGACTTTTTGTCATTTAATTTACTATTTGTGCTTGGCAGTACTTGGAATTATACTTAGGAGTTTTAAAGACACTGATTCTTGCTTAAAGGCCTTTGGAATTAAGCAGCCATGAAGAAATTCTCCACAGTGGAGAACTGGTTAACTGTTATTCCCTTACATCCCAGCACTGTCAACCCTTTCATCTTTTTTTCAGCAGTGGTAGTTGAGTATTTCCCAAAATGCCCAAGTTCCTCTGATGTTTTTGCGGATAGCTAAAAATTTCTGCCCAGCAGATGGCGGATTTGTACAGCACCTGAGACCTGCTCGCGCATGTAAACCATTCACTGATCTTGAACTTTCCTTCATGCTGTTCAGCTAGTTAGGATTACACAGAGTGATTGCACACTGATACATACACTTTTTGCTCCACAGAAAAGAGGGGGCATATTATGTCCTTCAGTATCCTTGGAGGAGATGGTTCTTTTGAACAGTGTAAGTTGTTCATCTTTGGTTTATTCTAAACTTGAAGCCATTCTGTTTAAATTGAATGGTGCCACTTGGTTTCTAAAATGCAGGAAATGATGGAGGTGATTTTGGTGAATGTGGGCAATGTAGAGTATCTGAATGAGGTCTAGAAACATACCAGGGAGAACGCTGACCTCTTGGTGCCCCTCTCTTGGGAATTGTACCTCCACATCCCCACCGTGGCTCCTCTGAGGGCTCACTATACCTCCTTCCAGCTGCTCAGCATTAAACTTACAAGTTTGCAGAGGGAAATATGAAGAATTGTGAGTGAGACAGCATGTAACCCTTACCGGCTGTATCACTAATCTCTATCCTGGACTACAACAGCATACCCTGACACAGACGTTGCTTTCCTTTAAGACATTAGTATAGCTCAGGTCTGAATGAATTTTACAGTTATCTCAAAATAACACCTTGTAAGTAAATTTCTAGCAAAATCAAGCAGACTGAGCTGGTGCTTACAGGTAATATAGAATGATTTTCTTCCTATTCTGGCTAAAAATTAAAATTTCATAATCTCAAAACAAACTGTTCATTTCAGCTTATAAGAGATATCAACATGTGAGTATAATTTTATTAAACCCTTTCTCTTAAAATGGAAGACAAGCACATTGAGAGTGTAAGTCACATGGAAATTAATTACTTTTTTTGTCAAAAATTTTGGAAAGTGTTAAAGGTTTAGATAATTACTCTTCATTTGATAAAATTAGTTTAAATCCACGAGCAAAGAAAATCACAGAAAATGATCATATTTACTTTTCACCCATGTGTGCCTAATGGAAGAATGGTGTTACAGCCATTAGACTACAGTATTTTGTCCAGTGATACTTTAAATTCAGTGAAGTTTTTACAACCTCCAGAGAAAGGTTTCAGCTCTCCAGTTTTGGATAGGCTATAAATGTCTGACTGCTCACAGTTGTGACACACTGTAGCTAAGTCAGTGGAAGGAGCTGGTCAATGTTCAAGACTAATCAGAAATGACAATTTGCAAAGTAGTGCAATGAAGGAATTATAGATCCCTTATGAAATTAGAGTTGGCTATTCCATCCTGAATGCAGAATTGGACATTTCATTTTCAAAGGGATATAGCAGAAGCTAAGGAATTTTAATAAAAAGGCAGTGAGATGACAACAGACATTGAAATCTTGCCCTTGATTTTTTTTCTCCAAAGAGATGACTAAGAAGTGTAAGAGAAGAAAAGCTCTAAACAAAAGGACAATTGTTGTAATTCAAAATGCTCCCTTGATAATAAGTGGGTTTATTTTATAAAATATGGCACAAGCGATACTTTATAATTTTTTGCTTTTATGCTTGAATATCCCCTTGTATACAAAGGGAAGGATGCTATGATAAAGTGAAGCATCTAGAGGACTCACAAAAACATTTAAATTTTCTGTGAGAAGATTCTTCAATTATACAATAGTGAGAAGAATGCAATTGTGGGGGATAGCAGTATTAATCTTTTAGTATAAACTGGGTCAGTGTTGTCTATGGCAATTATTATTTTTGTAAGCTGTTTCTTTATTGTAAGTAGCAGTTGATCTTGCTGTTTATTTGTAAACAGAAGGTATCATGCCTCCTAACTTCTTAACATTAATTCACTCACATCCTTTCTTTTCCCCAGAATAACTGTTTTACTACAAGGGATAATTCTGTGCAAATGTGCTTTGCATTGGGATAAGAACACTGAATATGGTATTAATCAAACTTTTAACTGGATCAAATGCTCAGCTGAATATAAACTGGCTGAGGTCCACTGAAGATCTGCCAATATGCAGATTTGGCCCAAAGCAATTGATGAAGCTAAAGTAACGCCAAATGCATTCTTCAAAGGGTGCCCTTCCCCAGGATTGCATATTAGGTGGAATTCATCAGAGATTAGAACAAATTAACTGATTACCATAATCACAAAGTACAAACAAGAAAACAAACAATGCCCCCAAATCGAATCAAATGTTTTCCCTGTTATATTCCTTTTCAATTCCAATCTTCTGCACTGCTCTACTACTCTTGCAGCTGATTAGGTAGGCCATAGTAATAAAATTTCATTACAATATATTTTTTTTTAAAGCTGAATGTTGTTTTTGCAACAATCATGCACCCCAGATGCTATATGTATAGTGACAATAGGACTCTCCACCTCCTTCCAAGTTCACTTGAAAGCAACTGTGAGAACACAGACCCTAATGTGTATAAGCACCTCATTAGAAACAAATGCAGTTCAGGTAAGACGGAGACCAGCCCAAGACTACTGGTCTTACCTCAGGAAAGTCAGTGAAAGGTATTTTAATTAAAGCTACTCAACTTTGCCCTTATTTGACAAACTTTAAAATGTATTCCCCACCAACACAACCTTTCTTTTCCTGTTTGCAAGGTAACCACTTCATCTTTTGAAAGTACTATTCTCAGAATTTGTTGTAGTGATTAATTCTTTCTCCATCTTCTTATTTGCACAAAGAAAGAACTGAACAGTATAGATCAGCACAGGGGTGGCATCATGGGATGTTGTAACTAAAGAAAATGTGCATGTCATTGTAATAAATTAATTAGAATTGCTAGCTAAAAGAATGTCACTTTCATTGTTTCTTCTTCTATGGCCTGGGAAAGATAAAATTTGTTCTTAACTGTATGCTGAAAAATATTTAGTTTTGGCAGGGCCTATTTGAATGTCAGTTTTAAAGATATATATTAAAGCAAGACAATAAAGCCAACAAGTTTCTGAAACCTGTGTTCAAACTGCACAGTAAATGTCAAGAAGAAGGTGAAATAACTCATGGAGAGTTGACTTGAAAACCAGTCAAGATACCAGACCCAAATGACTTTGGTCTCAGACAAGTTCTTCTGGTGATTCTGTATGTGTCCTGCACAAGTCTGGGACATGGATCCACTTCCAAAAGGTAAGGATTTCAGTTGAAAAATAGTCACCTAATCCTCAGGGTTGGCTGCAGTCCTGGTGGAACTGATGGATTTACTCTTATATCAAAGGCTGAACAAGACCTCTCTTGTGATTGCTCTTGTGATATGTTGTTGGGGCTGTGCTTTAGATTTTCAGACTGGCCTTAATTTCTGAAGCTTTGCTTCAATTTAGTGAGCCAATCTATATTTTGTTTTTATGCATCGGTTTCTTAATATCTGCTTTTGTCTGCCATCCCTGCCTCTAGCTTTCACCCTTGTATTTACCACTCTTTGCTAATGTATAATGGGAGAGATTTTCAGTTGCCCTGCGGAAGGAGAATAAAATCTTGTGTTAGTGCCCTACAATTTCAATAGAAATATCAACTTTCCCATTTCAGACACCCATGTAGTCATGGACTTTTAAAAATCTCATCCCTGTTAGCCTTTTTATGCTTTTAGCTTTATGTACAAATACTAAACAAGACCCACTAGTGTTTCTTAAGATAGGTAGTCCAGCTCAAACAAAATGGCATGAACTTCCTTCTGCAACTTCTCCAAGTATACATATACCCACATCTGATGTGTGCTGAAAGCTGAACTGATGTGATATCAAGAGTGAGTCTTCTTCCTGTTTACTCTTGTTACTCTGTGAGCAGAATGGTGTTATTTCTCTTTTGTAATGGAGAATGCTGGCTTCATCCTTAATGAAGATGCCTTCAGCCCACTTCCACCTGCCTATCCTTTCTTTGCTTCAGGTGACCATTGCACAGCAGGTACCTGTTTCTTTTCCAGATAAATAACCGAAATCTTGTGGATCTGCTTGCTTGTACCAGCCAGGCAAAAGAACCCCATCAAAGCCAAGCCAATGGAATGTTTCTTCAGTGGCACCCTGCGTACCCTGTAAAAGGCTAAAATAAACTCCCACAACCTACTTCTACATGAGGTGTGAGCAGACTGAGCTTTTGTCTTTCTGTCAGCAATGTTTTTCTTCCACTTGTATTCATGACCTGTGATGTTCAGCAAAATATGGTAGAGATAAATTGGTACATTTCACTCTTAAACTGCTGGTATGTTCAGAATGGAGAACAGCAAGGAAGAGAGGCAAAAATGACCTGACTAGGCAAGCTTTTTAACTTGTCCAAATAACAGAATTGAAACCATATGACTAGGCACAAAAATCTGTAAAATGTAGAAAAATCCAAGACAGCTGTTATAAGATATATACAACTATTCTTCAGCCTAAGTCCCTTGTGGCTGAGGATGACAGTACCAAATAGATACTGTCAGTGATAAAATAAAGTTAAACAGATGAAATCTTCACAACAAAATGTTAGAATGAGGTCAGACATTTAATGTTTCTGCACAGTAGGGTTCTAAGACTCATTGGAGACAATAAGGGTCCTTCAGAGAACCTTGAACTTCCATCAGATGTTTCAGCTGTACTTATGCTTTGTACAATTCAGATGAGTATTTGGAAGAACACAGATTTTAAATCTTTATTTTTCTAGCTAAGGTTCATCAGCTGGTTCATTAACATAGTAAAAATTGCAAATTGTATGTAAAGATTTGTGTATCCTGCACATACTGATAAGCAATAAAAGCAAGCAGTTCTTTCATATGTTAACTCAATCTGCCTTTATTAAATAGGGCTGAAACTGCTTCAATGATGCAAAAATTATAAAATTCATGTTTTAATGTTATTTCAATTAGTTCAGACTATAAAAATGCTTAGTCGTCTTTACCCTCTCTGATGTCACTTTTTTCTCATGCACTGTGTTCTGTTGGACCTACCTTCCTTTTTTTCACCCCTTCCATCTATTTAAAAAAAGTTTTTTAGCTCATAGCTTTCTATTTTAGTGCAGCATGAATGGTGCATGTAGAAGATTCTGTAGATCCTTGTAATTCAAATTCTTGTATACAAATAAAATCTTTTTCTGTGTCCATATAGTGGGTCCATGTAGTCCTTATGTTTTCACATATATCGCATGAAACCTGGCATTCTGCAGTACAAGTGCTTAACTTTTGAAGGTGTTGGTATAGCTGGTCTTGAACAGAAAACATAAGATAAAAAAGTATCTTGACTGAGGTGACTGGAATCCTGTTCTTAGAGGATGAAAGTGTGTATGTTATCCTGATCTTGCTCCAACAAGTGTCACTGGTTCTTTCTTTAGGTGTTTGCTCTTTCAGAGACTTGTAGTATTCCCCTACAGGCCTAAAAAACTGTATTTCTTGAACACAGTTTTCTATTCAGAACAGATGCTTTCCTAATGCTTACTATGAAGTGGTTAGAAGAGTTTCCCAAATTTGTTGTGAGTATAGCCTATGTTTCACTATGCATTTTGTAAGGTGCTGAAACTAAATTTGAAATTAGGAAAAAGGAATATATATTACTGAGTTTTGAGAAGTTTTTAATGACTGTTTCAATGTTTAGAAATATTACCTGTCATATTGCCAACTCAGGATCAGAATTGTTCCTGAAGTGAGGTCATTATTAACTATGCACTAGAATTATCTGTCTTGTCGCTGAAGTTGCGCTACATGACTTCTTGTGGTCCCTTCCAGATTTATTCACTGATTTTTGATCATTTACCGTAACTTTGCAAAACATTTTGGAATTATCCTTAGAGTATCCCAGTAATATTAGAATAACATTATCTGTGTTTAACAGAGAGGTGGCTGGGGCACAAAGCAGATTCAGTTCTGTCATAAGTGGGACCTAGAATTGAATTTCCTTGTTGCCTACACTGAAAAATTACTTCAGAAAGTCAGAGTATCAATTAAGCTAACAGCATGTTAGGTATCCTCCTGAAGGCTGCTACTGCTCATGACCTCCTACGCATCACCTTCCACTACGCTTTGCTTCCTCAAAGTGACAGATACCCAACCCTTCACAGCCTAGTTCCTGAACTAGGGGAATAGCATATTAGATTAGCAGCTAGTTGAACTTAATTATTGATGCTGAGTTTTTTTTCATGGTTTGACAACAGTCTAAAAGGTCTGAGAGGTACCTGCCATCAGCAAAAGATTTAGCCAGCTCATTTTAGTTCACTGACAAATATCTGTCAAAGACTCATGATTATCCATATATGACACTATGGTCAAGCAGCTACTGATCCCCAAATTAATTCCCAATTTTACTTTGTAGTGTTTCAGTGTAAACAAACTATTTACCTCTTGGATGTATGTGCAGGACTCTGTTAGACTACCCTTCCTGTTACAACCCACCTATGGAAAGGTTGAAAACATTTGAAGTCTTTTATTAGAATATAAGTAATATTAGAATACAAATAATCTCAACTGTCTATAGACACTAGAGGAATCGACTTCTTCATTTTGCCAAAAGTCTAGTTTAGCACACTGTCTTGGTTTGAAAGACAGGTGCCTGCCAAGGAAGGTGGGAATCTCCCTTGGAATGGAAAATATGATCCCCTATCCTCCAAATTATTATAACTTTGAAATTATGGGGCTTTCAGGAAAAGATACAGGAAAAGGAATAGCAGTTCTTTACTTGAACAAGGCAAACAAAGAACAACAGCAGCAATAACAAACAAAAATCCACAGATACGCAATGACAGCGTTCTGTCGGCTGCAGGCACGTTCCCCTTTGGTGTAGTTACGGTCACAGCCGGCAGGGGCGCTGGTGGCTCCCGTCCAGGCAGGGCGGGTGCGATGATTCCCTGTGAGCTGCAGGGGGCGCTGTGGCATGAGCTCAGCTGCCTCGCCACGTGGGCAATGGCAGCTCAGCCGGTGGAAGAGAGGGAAAAGGGGCTTCTTTTGCAAACTCATGGGGGGCAGGCGGTCTCAGTGCCCCTCCGGTTCACGAAATGGACTGTAGCAGGAACCTTGGAGCAGCAGGCTGGAACTGTAGGGGCGAGAACACTCAGGGTGGCAAACACAGGGTATCAAAAACTCCACAGCTGTGCCAGGAGCTTCAGGAGGACACAGGGTGTCTGGTTAAAGTGTAGCAAAAACCCCGAAGCAGCAGCAGAAAACAGCAGGGCTGGGCAGTGGCAGCTGGGCTCCTGCAAGCAGCCGGGAGATGCTCCCTCCAGAGGGTGTCAGGGGTCAGGGTCCTCAGTTTTCTTCTGAGGCACCCGAATAGATGGTGAGGGTCCTTTCCAGTGAGGATGGGTGTTGAAAAGGTCCCAGTTCAATGGTCACTCCTACGAGCAAAGGCTCACCCAAGTCAAGAAGAAGCAGTACAGGACAAAAACTCCACAGTAGCAGCGAATCATCTGGATAGCAATGGTCTGGCACCAAACTCCCACCTGTCCCCACTTCAATCCCGAGAGTGAGAGAGCAAGTGAGGGCCAAGCCCAGCCCCTCATCCCCCAGTCAAAATCTCACGGTATCTCTGCACTTTCCAAGAGAAAGTCCCCCCAGCTGAGAGATGGTGACAAACTGCACCCTTGCCTGTCCTCCTCCTCCCAGCCACATCTTAGGCGACAAATGGGAGCAAATTCCCTGAGAGAAAGAAAAGGGAAAAATCCTAACATCCAACACACAGAGATCTTTTCAGGACATTACAAATAGGTCAGATAATGAAAAGTAGCACCGACTACTTTTCCAGAAGTTAAAAAGTGAACTAAATGGGGGGGGGGAGGAAGAAGAAAGTTTAATGTTTTAATGGAGATACTTTTTTCCATGGAACATATTTGAGCCAGCTGAACTCCTCCCATTCCACCCCCACTTTTTTGGCAGTCAGCAGTCTGAAGCACTTAGAAAACAGCAGTGATGTCGTGGGTTGACCCTGGCTAGGTGCCAGGTACCCACTCAGTCACTCTATCCCTCCCTTTCCCACTGGGGCAGGGGAGAGAATAATATGGAGGGGAAAAAAAAAGTAGGGTGAGATAAGGCAGTTTATTACAACAAAAAAGAAGAAGCAAGCAAAGGTCTGCACACGCAAGAGCTAAAGGGGGAAAAACAATCAATCTCTACTTCCCAACAGCAGCGATGTTCAGACACTTCCTGGGAAGCAGGGCCTCAGCACACTTAATGGTTCTTCCGGGAGGCACACATGAAGACTCCATGAATGCACCCCCTTCCTCCTCTCTTCCTCAGCTTTTATATCTGAGCTGACGTCATATGGTCTGGAATATCCCTTTGGCTGATTTGGGTCAGTTGGCCTGCTTGTGTCCCCTCCCAAGATCTTGCCCACCCCCATCCCCTTTGGTGGGGGAAGGAATGTCAGAGGGACAGCACTGCTTGGCAGTAGCCAAAACACTGGTCTGTTATCAACACCAGCTACCAATGCAAAGCACAGCACTGTAAGGGCTGTGAGCTTTACCTCAGTCAGACCCAATACATACAGATAATTTCCTAGCAAGTTACCCTTATAAAATTTTTTGAAGCCAACCAAGAACATTGTAAATTAACCCGAGCAAGCAACCCTCTCCCCACAACCCCATGCCTGTCTTAATACCTGCTTCCATGAATTTGATACCATCAGAATCTGAGATTAAAAGAAACAGATAATCAAAGCAATGGCAGTGGATTAAATACATGAGGGCTTTTGAGTCCAGGCAAAACTCCTATAAAGAATTCTCTCGTGAGCAATTGGCTGTCGTGTTATTCCTATGACAGTCTTTGTGTGGAATTTGATTACAAGGAAAAGGCAATTTTGAAATGAGGAATTTTCCGAAAGCTTTCTCATAGTTTGTTTTTTCTTTTCAAATTTATTCACAGAATGTGGAGACAAGCTCCCAATTTCAGAGAAACAAGTAACATTTTTGTAATGTTACCAACAAGGATGTTACCAACATCCTTGGGTTACATTTGTCTTCATTTATAGGGATATTCTGAAAGTGCAAAAATGTAGAAAACTTCAGGTATTTGTCTGTTATGTTCTCTCAATCTACCATATGGCAATGCATAGTTTTAACTTGCATGTGATCTTGTTCTCTGTTCTTGGTGGCAGATTGCTACACAGCTGTACTTTAGTTGTGTAAATTCCACTGCTGAATCACTTGTCCTTTTTTTGCCTTGTTTTCTTCAGTAAATACTACTCCATTCTTTTTTTCTTTTTTTTTTTTTTTTTTCCTATTCAAATCTCAGGTAGCTGAACAGAACTAGATGTTGCTGCTTCAAATTAGTGTTTGAAAAATGCTCTACCACAGGAATTATCTACAGTCCTGTGTGAATAAATCAGCAAGTCAGGAAAAGAACCATACCAACTTTTTAAAATAAATCTCTAATTGCACAATGAGGCATCAGAGCAAAACTGTATCTGATGGGTACGTGTAACCTTTTGGTTCTTCAGAAATGTGAGGGGAGGGGTTTGTTTGCCAAAACAAATTAGAGTAGATATAGTTTCACATTTCCACATAGACAGGCCCCCCTGGAGAAAGTCAGAAACACACTCATTTATGCTTAAGCGTTCCTTAATTTGATTTCATCTAAAAGAAACACTTTGTCCCTGTTTGTGTGGTCATGGCAGCATGGAGGGAGTGGGGGGAGAGCTGTGGCTGGGATCAAACTCAACTATTATAAATACTAAGTATGTAAAGTATGTATACTTTTGACTATAAATGGGAAGCTGAAAGGATGCCTATGAGGTTCAGGCTCAAAACAGTGGCTTGGTGGAAAACTGGGCTTAAGCTTTTCACTCTGCCATAAACTTCCTGTGTGAAACAGTGTTTCCTTTGGGTTTCTTTTCCCTCACCACGTATGTAAGAAATAATCAGATTTTGTTTATTTTAAGAGTATTATGAAAAGAAGATCACTGTTTTATTCAAAGAACTTTGTTATTAGATACAGGAACTTCAGAGGCCACATAATTTTGAAATAGGTGTCATAAAGCTCAACCTAAGGGAAACAAAATTAATAGCATATTATTTAGCATTTGAAAAAACATAGCAATATCATACATATGTTACCAGAGTATAAGGCATAGTTGGGAGAAAAAAGGTTTACAAACCAGAAAGAATTGATTCTAGCTGTCTTCATCTTTGGGATCAGATTGATTTTGAATTAGTCCATTAAGCAAATGGTACTGTTGCATTGTAACACTGTTCATTCATGATTTAATTGTTTTCCAGACATCATCTTTGTAACACTAAGCAAGTGTCTGTCTTATGTTTTGTCTATTTGTGTCTTTTTTGTTGTCACTGAAACACCATTCTTTTCATCCTACAGAAATTTGGTTAAATGCCTTGAACTTTTGTTAGCAAGTAATGGTTGACATAATGGATGTCACAGAAAGTGAATTGCCTACTGGTCTGGTTGATTTCAGACATGAAACAAATGTAAGACACTGGCTTTTCAAGGAGTAGTTATGCCAGACACAAACCGTAAAATATGATTTAGTAAGTGAATAAACTGCCTGGATCTAATGCACACCCTGAGGTACTGTGGTCTGTGCTGTGAACATATGTGAACAAACGTAACACCCAGCGGCCACTGCTTCAGTATGGTGTACACCAGGAATACTATTCCTGGAATAAGTGACTTAAGGTCTTAGAAATCTATGGTTCTGGGCATATTTTTCTCTTGTGCTACATTTAATGTGATACCCAACATCTGGTAGTAGACAAGTCGCTACTTGAGTTTTGTGTCTCAAAACACACAGATCTGGGAAAGAAGAGATAATGACTGCTGCAGAAACCTCTGTGGGAAAACATTTCCAGAAAAACATAAGCAAAATGAAAATAAAGTTTACACACATCTAAGACACATTTGGTGCAATAAAAGGAAAAACAAACAAACAAATCATCAGCTGCTGATAAACGAGTCAGAAGTCAGTGACCTTGTGTTGCAAAAATAAGGGTGAGACTAGGCCAGCACTAGCTTGTTTTTGATACATGAGTCTGAGATTTGACCTTGCATTGAAGGGTGAGTAACTGCACATATATAGACTAATGTTCTCTGGGATGGAACCCTTGTAATCTTACTTATATGCTGATTAAAACAGCAAGTGCCAACAGGCCCTAGTGAAGTCATGACCAAATCATTGCGAGTGATCAGAAAAACTGTGAAGAAATTTTTGCAGTTTTTCAAAGGAGGGAGAAAACTTCAGACTATGCAGAGAGTAATGTGTTTTCCATCTTTAATTTGTTGCACAATTACTTACAGTAAAATAGTAAACCAAAAGTCACTAGTAGAAGAGGAAAAAAAGATAAATAATGAACATCATTTCCACTATAATAAAACGAAAATATGCAATACAGTTCATATAAATCACTGTGTGACTTCCCATCTACCCTATTGCCAGTAAAGAATAACATTTTTAATAGTGTATGAAGTGTCTTGCTATAAATCTCAAGCAAGGGAATGTTTATTGTTTCCTTCCCAAACATTAGGAAGTGAAAGCATTTTAGCTATTGGGTTTTACTGTCTCTTTCCAATTGTTCCATAAATTACATTTTCAGCTGAGGTATACAATGAGACTCTCTCCTGTCTTGTAGAAGCAAGCAGCAGGAGACAGAACCCCGCAGTGGTGGTGAATTCTCCCCAGAGCGACTGCAGCCTCTTTCCTCTCCGAATGCTGAGAAAACAAGAGAGCTGGTAGCTGCCCCAGCCCCTTTTTCCCAGCCCAATTTTCTCTGCTCTTCCCAGAGAAACTGTCAGGTGAAGAGAGAGAGTAGCCAGATGCACCCCCTCCTGTGAGTTGTGACAACTTCTTTAGTCTCTCTTAAGTATCCGGTCGTTATTGTTCC
The DNA here is from genome assembly GCA_013397795.1 of Orthonyx spaldingii. Classification (NCBI taxonomy): domain Eukaryota; kingdom Metazoa; phylum Chordata; class Aves; order Passeriformes; family Orthonychidae; genus Orthonyx; species Orthonyx spaldingii. The sequence continues at coordinate 134,181 of VZTJ01005969.1, forward strand.
CTAGCAACAAAATGGGGGGAAATTCCTTAACAGAAAGAAACAAAAGGAAAAAGAATCCTAAGCCTCAACAACCTGCTACAGGGCCTAATGGCAGAGGCAGTCTGTGGATTGTACCTCAGATTTCTGTAATTGCAACTGCCTGGTTTTGAAAAAGGTTGAAGTTAAAGCATTTCTCACATCTTTGCAGGAGCTTATTCTGCGTATGTTTATGGAAGTTGCAGTTTTATCTTTCCTTCCACTGTCTCTAGAAATCTATCCCATCTTTGCCACATATGGCCTCTATCTACAGCTATGTGTTGTATTTCCGTGGTAGGTATGATAGTGAAGGTGCCAAAACCCCTGATACCTCTGGTACAGTGCCCAGTGCAAGGCAGAGATGACAACTTGATTTAAGCTAAATAAACATCTCAACATGATATATTATTGGGCTTATTAGCCTTGATTTTAATGATTTAAGTCAATTGTCATTAACTTGGAAATTCCAGAATGGAATGGTGTTATGTTCCCTCCTATGTTTTTTAAGGCACTTAATAGCTTTTCAGCTGCTTTGCTGCAGAGAAGAGAGATTGTACAATAGCAAGGAATTGGGATATTTTGCTTCACTTAAAAATACTTTATCATAATGGGTATTATTTGTCAGATCATTTTGTATGATAAAGAGGCTACTATGAATGTCAAGCATTGGAATAGGCTCCCTAGGCAAGTGGTTGTGTCACCATCCCTGGAGGTGTTGTGGTAGAGACGGACACATGACACATTGTAATCCAAAGCCATAGAAAGTTCTATTATCCTCTGCTATAATATTCTTATACCTTTTCACAATTATTGTGGCTTATTCTGATTGGCTGCTAAGAAAACAATGACAGGGCTGTCTATAAAACAATGACCATTCAAACAACAATACAATTAGCTATACAAGCAATTAGTTACATATTAAATACAAGTTCCTCCTTGTACAATCTTGATGTTCCACAGCAAGAACAGCTTCTCCTTGTTCTTCTCCTTGTATTCAGAATATCTTCTGTCATTGATCCCCGTGGCTTTCACTGTGACTTTCACTGCAACTACAGTTTCTCACAAGTAGATGTTGACTGTGCTTAAGTCAATCTCTGTGAGGCTTTCAGACCAGCTGTCAGCCTCATCAGATCCCACAGGGAGGTATTTAAAAGATTTGTATATGTGACATTTAGGGACATAGTTCAGTGGGGTATCTGACAGTGGTAGGTTAAAGGTTGGACCTGATGACCTTTGGGTCTTTTCCAACCTAAATATTTCTAAGAGTCTATATATGACTGCACAATTTTTTAATAGAAGCATGCCATTTTCTCCAGAGGAAGGAGTGCCTGAGAATTTTGGTTACTTCAAGCTTTAATTTTTTTCTAGTTTCTGAGGGCAAATATGTTTACATGATTTAACAGTATCTTCAAAAGAGAATAATCTCCAGTCTGAAGGCAAAATTGAATAATTTTTTCCTCATTCTCCTCTGGCTTATCTATTAGTTGATGGGAGTGTTTACAGAAGTCTTGGCATCAAATTATAGTATCGCAAATGGGGCCTAATTATTGGGTCAAATCAAAGGTCATGGAATTGGATTTACATGTCTACAATTAAATGTTTTCACAAATAATTGTAAAATTGTGAAGTCAGTATAATAGAAGTGTGAGGACACTCAATTTATTTAAGGAAGTGGTAAATGTTGCTATTATTGTGCAAAACTATACAACACCAGAGACAATGCTTTAGCAATGTAAAAATATAGTCACAGTGCCTCCATTGGGACACAATAACTATCATAATGGAGAAGTATACTTGTATACTTTTTCATGCATATTTTCAGGTCGTTTGGATATAAAAGAAGGAAGACAACAATGGCTACTTTAGCTTTGTTAATGACACGTCATAATATTCCATTTTAAATAAGATGTCTTTTTTTAAAACAGTTTGGTGACATAACTGTTCCTGCTGAAGTCTTTGATTATTGTATTCATAGGAAAAAAGCTTAGCTAACTAAATAAATATATTTGATAGTTGCCTCACACAATATATCTGTGCAATTAATACCGTAACACAGCTTACATAGATGCCTATAAAAAATGTCTGCAAACATCCTGAAAAATATTCAAATCCTACTGAATCTTGATGGTATTAAAAACAATAATCCAGGTGAGTTTCCACTCTTCAGGGTATAGTGGGTTGTTCCTGACTGGATGCCATGTGTCCACTCAAGTTGCTCTAACTTCCCTCCACAACTAGACAGAAGAGAGAAAATAGAGCAAAAGGTTCATGTGTTGAGATAAGGACGGGTAGAGATCACTCACCAAATACCATCACTGGCAAAACAGACTGACTGTGGGGATATTGACTGAATTTATTCCCAATAAAATCAGAGCAGATAATAAGAAGTAAAATAAATCTTAAAACTACCTTCCTCCCACTCCTCCCCCCTTAACAGACTCTCCCATAGGGAGAGTGGCATAGGGAGACGGGGAATGGGAGTTATCACCAGTTCATCACAGTTGTTCCTGTTGCTGCTCAGGGAGAAGAGTCCTTTCTCTGCTCCAGCACGGGATCCCTTTCATAGGAGACTGTTCTTCTTAAACTTCTCCAATGTGAATCCATCCCATGGGCACCAGTGCTTCACAAACTGCTCCAGCATGGGTCACTTTTTCATGGGGTGCAGTCTTTCAGGCACAGCCTGCTCCAGCATGAGGCCCCCACAGGGTCACAGGTCTTACCAGGAAACCTGCTCTAGTGTGGGCTCCTCTCTCCACAGGTCTGCAGGTCCCCACCAGGAACCTGCCCCAGCATAGGATTCCCATGGGTTCACAGTCTCTTTTGATCATCTATCTGCTCTAATGTGGGTCTCCTCCAAGGGCTGCAGTTGGATCTTTGCACTCCCATTGACCTTCATGGGCTGCAGGGGCACAACTTCTTCACCACGGTGTTCACCATGGCCTGCAGAGGAATTTCAATTCCAGCACCTGGAGCACCTCTTCCTGCTCCTTCTCCAATGACCTTGGTGTCTGCAGAGTTGTCCCTCACATAGTCTCACTCCTCTCTTCTCTGGCTTCAATTACATTTGCAGAATAACTTTTTTTCCTTCTTCTTAAATATGTTATCACAGAGGCATTACTACCATTTCTGATTGGCCCAGCCTTGGCCAGTGGTGGGTCTGTCTTGGAGCTGGCTGGCATTGGCTGTGCTGGACATGGAGGAAACTTCTAGCAGCTGCTCACAGAAGCCACCTCTGGAGACCCACCCCTGCTACTAAAACCTGGCCATGCAAACCCCATACGTAATGTCAGGCCCAAAATTCTTGCAATGCGTGTCTTAATAGCTTATTTTTCACTCCCAGGGAGATTTTCAGGTGATTTCTCCAGAACCAGTGCTGTAGCTATAGCTAAGCAGTTATCCCATTTAAACTCTGGCATTTTTTTTCCCCCAGCATCAAGTAGTATCTTGTGAAATAAACATTTCTCTTTGTAAATAACATTCAGGTTGCCCATTAGTGTTTCAGTTGCTACCTGCTGACTGACTGTTGAAGGACTTCATCGAGTTGAAAAGCCCCTACACAATGGCAAGTCAACAATATTTCTATTCTTGCTAGTTGTGTTCTCGTGGTTGTTGTGTATAGAACTACAAGCTTTTTCCCTGCTCTCTTTTCTTCTGTTATCTAAACTTCTTTGGACTACTTTTAATTTGCCTTAGTACAGGTAAGTAGGTCCATATTTTTCTACATTTAAATTAACCCAAAGGCTGTGCACTTCTCAGAGGGAGTCAATATAGATTAAAGACCTGTTTGTTTGTATCTTGGGGTGATTTTTGATGATACTCTATTCTCTAATCATCTGCTCTATGCCCAGAAATGATTGCTGTAGCTTTAAGGTGCTTCCGAGGGAGGGGTGGGAACCTGGGGGCTCTTGTACCCGCTTCATTCAAACCCTCACTCTTGGGCGTGCTCAGTGCAGTGGGAACTGGCATTTTTTGCTTAGCTAGCTTGGTTTTTGTTATATGTCATGAATGGACAAGGGAGTTTTAAATAAGTTTCTGCTTTTGCCCAGGCCTTTGGCAGTAGATAGCAACTTTACCGAGGTGGCCAGTACCCAAAAGCCCACTCTTGTTGCAAGTTCTTAATAATGACCAATCAGGCCTATTACAACATGAATTATTTATTGAATAGGTCAATGAAAAAAAACCCATAAGACTTTAACCAGACTTCTTACTACACAGGATAAACAAAGAAACACTACTAGTAGACAACACACAGTGCACCATTATTACGGTACCTATATTAGAGCTAGTGAAGAAATAGTATAGATTAGGATTCAATGTATCCTCAATTGCTGATGGGGCATACATCAAAATCCTTCCTCTCAATTTCCAGAGAAGTATCTATGAAGAGGCATCCAAGCTCTGTAGGAGAATTCTTACACATTTCCAGGGAGGGTGTAAGAGGCTTCTATCTCCATGATAATTTGTGTGGTTTTTATAGTTATAAAGAGCAGTGTCTTTGGCCAATGATATTTATTTTTAATTTCTTTCCATATCTGCTCTCCAGACCAAGATGCTTATTTCTCAGCTGGTGGTCTCACCGTCTTGGTGCTAGGGTTGACCCCTCCTGCCAGGCATTTGACCCAGCTTGGGTCATCCATATGCACCAGTTGATGGATAGAGCAGATAACCTCTCTGTGGTAGAGAGAGGGGAGGGGAACGTGCTGCCACATTAGCTTAAGCAAGAAGTTTCTTTCCCCTTTTTCCTGGCCATGGAGACAGCAATCCTTTGACGACTTTTGTTTTTCTCTTGAATTGTTTGGCTTGGTTTTGGTCCAAGATCAGAGAGGCAGTCAGCCGGGAACCTGCTGGAAACTGTGAGGAGCCTCTCTGTCCCAGCCCCAGACCTTGGGAAAAGCCGACACAATGAAAGAAAGGACCCTGAATCCACCAGCTTCATCTGTTGTGAAGAGGAGACCAACATCAGAAATTCACCAGTTTCCCACCTTTTTTTTTTTTTTCCAAGCTGCTGTGTGAACTTTTTTGCCTTCTGTGAGACAAAAGTTGGTGCCATTTTATTCCTCCCTGCCACAGGGACAGACAGTTTTTCTTCCCCTGGCATTTCGTTTTTTTCTTTTGTAGTTTCAGTATGCGTGTGGGGAGAACGTAAGGTTCTGACAATTCAATACCTAGCATTTATTAATTTTTTCATGCCATTTGGGTACTTTGTCAATAAACAGTTGGGGTTTTTTCACTTTCATCCACTAATATTCATTTCTTGTCAGTGAGAAGGGGTTGCTGAAACCTTTTTCTTTAGAGGAAACACTCATTCCAGAGTGTTTTCTCCTAAACTTGTCTCTAGACCAAGACAGTTTCCTTAGCTCCTAATGGTTAATGTTTTCCTTAAAATATTTTCTGTATAAACATTTGCATTTTACAGATAAATCTATTTCTCTTAATTTCAGACATAGTTCTTACCATCTGACCAATACAGGAAAGTTGTCTATAAATCTGAGGAAACAACTGTTTTGTTTTGTTTTGTTTTTTTTTTAAACCAGAACACATTCACTGTGTAAGGAGTAGGATTTCCTTAATAAAGTCATGTGAAATCTAGGAATATGAATGTATATGATTTGTTGCAGCATGAGAGGTCTACAAGAAAGATAGGAAACACAAATACTGACTTAAATATTTTATTGTGGAACAAATATGATTTGGGAATCTCTGACATGACTTTTACCCAGTTCCTAAATGGCATTGGTATAATGGTGTTTCCTACAATACCTGATTATAAAATGTTCTTTCTTACGAAATAAGGCCCAGAAACCTGCAATGACATTCTGATATTTCAGTTGTGCTTCCATTTGGACCACTGAGCATGGCAAATTAAAGTTCTACAAGCTGTACATTCTCTTTGCTTGGTTCTCTTTTTAGGCTGTATTTCTGTGGAAGAAAGAGGTTAGGTGGACCTTTTTGGAAGAAAAGGAAGATAATTAACCTATCTTGGGAAAATGCATTGTGGGAGAGGAGGTTCACATGCCTGCGTGATATAGAATGCTTAAGGTTCACAGGAGCACAGCAATTCCCTACATATGTGGAAACACGGGCAGTGTGCTCTGAAGGGAAGAGAATGAAAAGTCAGGACTTGTACCTAGATACATTTCTAGGGGTCAGATAGTACCATGCTTAGGAAGCTATGTTTAAGCCTTTCATGTATCTTATTATTATAACTACTGTGGTTTTTTTATTCCTTGTTTGAACCAAAATAAAATGTTTGATGTCCAAATGAAGCATGAATTTCTTGGTACTTTAAACTGTCTGGTCTTTTTTTTTTTTTTTTTTTTTTTTTTTTTAGAAACTTGTATGTGGG
>VZTJ01005969.1:140555-152123 GCA_013397795.1 Orthonyx spaldingii
TTTTTTCTCCAGCAACTTGCTGTAGGTGAGAGGCCTGGGCAGATTTGCCTTGATGTGGGGCTCCATCACATGTCATTGGAGAAATTAATGAGCTGGTCATTGCGTAGATGAACTCTGTATCTCTGGCTTTTCTGCTGTTGTTACTAACGAGAAGAGCAGATCTCAAGACTTTTATATTGCATGCTTGCCTGGAACATTATACAGCAGTATCTGTTAGCCTCCATCCCCCATATGGAAGAATGGAAAGGAGGACCCTTGTGGGGTCTCACAGGGAAATCATGAGTATAAATTCACTAAATATTGGGATATGGAGTGCTATATGAGTGTCAAGATTGCTAGGGGTTTTGTGGAGAGCAAGCTTCTTTTTGAGTTCTGAAACTGAAATTCAAGCTGAATTTGAGCCACCTTGTGCTACTATGTAGCTATAATTCACATTCATGCTGTTTAAAAATGCATGAAGAAACCTGATGCAGTAACTTTGTCAAACTGTAATGCTTGGCCAAAATTATTTCTTAGTGAAAGTGTTTAAAAGATTTTTTAAACAAGCAAACACAAATTTGATTTGGTTACCCTGCAACTGGCACACTGTTCCCCTCTCATTCAAACATTTGTGTCTGATGGCCTGATCTAAAAGAAGTTTTCTCTGTTTGTAACTTTCTTGCGGCATAAGTAACAAGTAGCAGTTAAGGCCACTTATTGGCTAAATTCCAGTACATTTTGGAAAGGTAAACTGAGGTATGTATTAGCAAAGGTAATGTATGTATTAGAAAAAGTAAGAAAGGCATAAAGCAAGGAACTGTCTACAGACTAACACTGTAAAGTTCGCTTGGATCCAAGAGTGGGTGACGTCCAGCTGGGGAACTCTTATAACGAAATATCGCACACTCCACACCAACATGGGAAATCCAAGTGCATGTCTGCCATGTTAGCCAAAAACGTAAGCACAATGTAGACAGGGCTATTTGAGCCTGTGTTAATCTGGGTAGCAACAGAGATACCTTTCAGAACTCCATGCAAATGTTGTATTGCTACTATTATTATGAATTAATATTCTCAGACATCCCAAACCTACCTAACTGCTCTCTCCTGCTGACAGGACTCCCTTCCAATGTTCCTATCTAACCACATAATTCCCTATGTAATTGTAGGAGTAAGCCTTGCTACATTATCAATGTAGGGAGAGGTCTAACGAGTAGCATTTTGAAAGGAGTGGGGGATGTGTTGATGATTGACATAGTTCAGAGTGGGTAGCATGAATAGTACTTTCCCACTTCCATTTACAAGTTAGACTTGTTCCCTGCAAGTCCTGAAGCTGCAATCTTCAAAAACTGAATAGTTCAGAAATATGTGCTAGTACATTTTAAGTGTTTTTAAGCATATTTACTGGCTTCAGTATGTGTCCTCATGCTATGGACACACTTCAGATTACACTACTTCTCAAACTTCAAGTTTTATGTCTTCTTTCCTTCTCTGAGAATGAATTCTCCAGGGTTAAGAAGTAAGAACTGACCATAGGTGCTGGTTTTGGCTAGAATAGGGTTAATTTTCTTTGTAGTAGCTAGTATAGGGCTGTGTTTTGGATTTGTGTTCAAGGCATTGTTGATAATTCTTGTAGTTTAATCTCAGCTGGAAACTAAGTACCATGCAGCTGCTCGCTTACTCCCCCACCAAGGGGATGGGGAAGAGAATTGGAAGAGTAAAAGTGGAAAACCCATGGACTGAGATAAAGCTGATTTGATAGGGAAAGCAAAAGCAGCATATACAAGCTAAGCAAAACAAGGAGTTAATTCACCACTTCCCATGAGCAGGCAGATGTTCAGCCATCTTCAGGAGAACAGAGCCCCATCACGCATAATTGTGACTTGGGAAAACAAATGCCATCACTCCAAATGTCTCTCCAATTCCTCCTTCTCCCCCCTCAATCCCCAGTTTATATACACTGAACATTACACCATATGGTGTGAAATATCCTTTTGGTCAGTTGGTGTCAGCTGTTCTGGAGGCTGTGTCCCCTCCCAGCTTCTTGTGCACTCCCAGCCCCTTTGCTGGTGAGGTGGTACAAGAAGAGAAAAGGCCTTGGCTCAGAAAGCCCTCAGTAAGCCCTGCTCAGCGATAACAAAAACATCTCTATACTATCAAGACTGGTTTCAGCACAAATCCAAAGCATAGCTCCATACCACTGTGAAGAAAATTTCCTCAGCCAAACCCATCTATTGTTAAGCAGTACTTGCACAGCCTCAAGGCCTTTCTTTTGGTTGTGGTCATCCAAGCAATTCCTGATCCACCAGAGCCCACACATCAAGTCCATCTCTCACCTGTTTAGAAAGAAGGATATTGTGGGGAACCGTGTCAAAGACCATACAGAAGGCTATTATTTAAGTATCTCCTTTGCTTTCTATAAAATCATAGTATTAAAACCTCTCTCATTATCATTTGAAACCACTGTTTTCTTCTATTAAGAAAAAGAAATAAACACTGTAACACAACAACATTTCTAAGTGTCTGTATCAGTTGGCTTAAGGGAGGAGTAAAACTGAGCTGATCTTTACAAGGAAGTTGTTCTATGATTGTAACTGATTTAGTTCTAGCACAGCTTTCTACTGAGAAATGCAAAGTACAGAAAGAAGACCTTATATAGCTTTATATTTCAAATTAGTGAGAGAATAATTTTCTTTTTAAAAAAAGTACGGTTACAATCAGCATCTTCAATATCATTTGCTGTTTGTCTCTTAATGAGAATGGCGCCTCTGTACAGTATTTTGCTAGAGATGCTCCCAACTGCAGAGGTAAAGCTACTAGTTAGATTACTGCCACATTATATATAATTGCAGGAACAGACTTCTTGACTGCACCATATATGGGAGATGGATTATTCAAAATGGATGCTGCCTCTTAGAAACTATGTTTTTCCAGACGTTCTCTGTGGGGAGAAGTAAGATAGAATTGAACTACAGGCTGTGGGGCACACCTGCAGCATGCCATGGCTGCACAGGATAGCTTGTTTCTGCCTGACCTTAAAAGGAAGTAATGCTACAGGACAGCCAGCCCTACCCAGGGGTGCCTGCCTGACACATGGAGAGCACGTGATCACCCCACAGAAGGACATTAAGAAGCATGTTGCTGATGTGGCAATGTGTGATAGGTCACTTTAGTAAGAATTACCATATAAGGAAATACTGTGTCTTGTAGAGGAGTATAAAATGAGTTTGCCTTTTGTAATAAACATTTCTGTTTCTCTGCCAGGCTGAGTCTGTGCCTCAGTGGTCAGAGTTCCCCTTTTGTATCTTAGATATTTAGTTTGGACCTGGACACAAAAGTATTGCAAGTTTGTTTCCTTCTCTCTCTCACGGTATGGTGAATATGTTCTTACTCAAAGTGTAGGTGGTCTTAAAAGGGTACTTTGACTTATGCCTCACAAATTCTTGCCTTCTTCATCTAGTGTGTGGTGTGTGTGGGGTTTACTTGCTTGTTTTTTTAACAGAGTTCAGTCCAGTTGTTTGGCAAATGTTTGTCAGTGGTAAATACTCATGGCTGTAGACCAGTAAACCTAGGAAAGAGTTTGTTGTCTGGTTATATGAACAATGGCTCTGTGGCCAGGCTTGTGTTTCTTAGTCGTTCCATTGATATGATTTAATAGCAGATGAATGTGACTTCTCATTACAGGTTTGTCTTTTCATGTGTATTACCGCTTATGGTGTTGAGCAGTGAAATACTCTATTCCCAGAGTCTTTAACAAAATGCTACAGACTTTCTGAAGAAAGAAAGATATTTTTCATCTTATTTAAGAAGCTCTATGTTCATTAAAGAAGTTAGGACAGCAGAACATGCTTTATAAGAACAGTAATTGTGTCACTATGGTGATACAGAATGAATGATTGTTATGTGCGGCAGAGGCAGGTAAGACACATTTGAGTTTGTTTAATAAAGGAGGGTACAAAATCCTTTGTCTGGGATGGAATAGTCCTATGCACTAGTACGGACCAGACATCTGGAAAGAGGCTTTGCAGAATTGGGAGTACTGGTGGAACACACATTGAACAAAGTCAGTAATGTGCTCCTAATTGAGGGAAGTGGTTTTATCTCGCTCTGTGATACTTGTGAGATTGTATGCGGAGTGCTGTGCACAAATTCAGGTCAAAAGACAGGTAGGGAAAAACTGGAGCAAGTCCAAGTGGATGGCTACCAGCATATGGTGAAGGGGTCCAAAATGAGAGATCAAGATATCTTAATCCCTTCAGCCTTAGGAAGAGAAGGCTAAAGACAGATTTTATTGGTGTCTATACCTACTTGCAAAGAAGATACAAACACAGATTATTCTCAAAGGTGTGTGTTGATAGTACAAGAAACAGTAGATGCAAGCTGCAACATGGAAAATTCCAGTCAGAGAGAAAAAAAATTCACCGTGAAGGTTGTCAAACACCATAGTAGGTTGCCCTGTTAGGCTGTAGTAATCAAAACTCAGTAGAATAGGGCCGTGAGCAACCTGCTTTAAGCAGGACATGAATTTGACTAGATGATCTCCAGATGTGTCTTACAACCTTGTGTGAGAGCCTGGAAAGACAGATGTTTCAAGACTTTTTGGGATGCATGTGTGTGTGGGAAGGGGCAGGTGGGGCCTTGCCCTGGTGAGGTGGTTATCTGCCGTGTACCCCCCCGCCCCTAGAGCCTGTATCCCAGCCTGGCAGTGGCTGCTAAACATGGAACACCAGAGGCAATGCCCCACACTCTTGTAATCCAGCTTCTAAGTGGCCAAATGACCAGAATTCCCACCTGGGGGAAGAGCCCAAGAAGGCCAATGGGTATTTAAGGCCAAACATGAGACAATCACTTCATCTGCACCCTACCTCCTTTCGGAGCTTCTATCACTGTTGTAAACCAGGAGCTGGTAGCTATATGTGTGCTTTTCTATATATTTTCTGTCCTTCTATCTCTCTCTTTTTTCTTCTTCTAATTCCCTCTTCTTGGAATTCTTGAGTAACTTGAAATTGAACAGACTTATAATTTACTAAGTTGAATGGGCCAAGTTAATGCTTTGAGAAGTCTTTTATATTGATTGAATATTGCACTAAACCTTTTGCCACCGTTTCCTTGATTTTCTAAAGTTGTCAGTATTTTGTTGTTGTTTTGACCTCTTGAGAATATCTTACCAGTATTTCTACCATGCATCTAACTCAGAGTACATGAACAACTGTAAGCCCTGTTAAAAATCTTGTCAACCAAGTCACTAGGGCCTTACAACCCCACACCGACATGAACTGGAAATCAGCTGGAGACGAAGCTCCTTTCTCTTTCAAAGAAAGCTTTGAATACAGTGAGTCTAAAATCGAAATGAAACGATATTTGAAGGCTTTGAACACCTACATGAAAAGTAATTCCTGTCCTTGCTCACTTTTCTGTTGCATACTCCTCCAGAAAAATGACATTAATTTTGTGATAGCTCATTTGCTTTCAGTACAAACTTCACTTTGATTTGACTGAGGACTTTGAAGGCAAAAACAATGTCAGGTAGCTTTAGCCTGACCACCTAGACTGACCACCTGTTAGTGATTAAAGGGCATTAGGTGTACTTTTGGAGCGTGTTTTCTGATATAGCTTGAGGGGGAAGGGGGATGGAGCCTTCCTCCAGAATAAGCAACAGAAAGGGAAGGAAGAGTTTATCCATATCTTTTTAGTTTACAATTATTCTCTTTGGTAGTTTGTCATTAATGTTTATGTACTGGTTCCACATGGTCTTCTCTGCTTTCAATATTTGAGAAGAAAAGAAATAAAGAAAGAAGATCTATTCACAGGTGTTTGTTCATGTGCTTCTTTTTAGGGAGGTCAGTGACCTGAACGCTGATTTATAGCCTTAAAAATAAATATCTGTCTCTACTACACTACAGTAAAAGAATAGTGTACATTTTTTACTTTTTTTTACTTTTTTCCCCAGCATACCTCTGTTGAGCCTTTTTTGAAATTATAGATAGCTCATGATTCTCTAGACCCAGATCTAAACATTTGGAATGAGTGTTAAGCATGAGAATTAAGTATCAAAATGTGTTAAGCATGTGAGACTGAGAAAATCTACATCTTCGTGGTTTTGCTTCATCTCTTTAAGCATGTTTACACTTAGGCAGGGTAGTGTAGTCCTGGAACATCCAAGCTAGAGACACTGTAAATTGTTTCAGGACTGCATATATATATATATATATATATAAAAACAGTACATGACTTAAACACAACATACATTTATTTAGGAGCACCACATTACTAGCCCAGCTGTTATGGGTTAACTCTGATACACAGCTGAGCCCCATATAGCCACTCACTCCCCCACAGTGAGTATAAAAGTAGGAAAACTCATGGCTTGAGTTTAGATGTCTTAATAGGTAAAGCAAAAGCTATTGCTAAAGCAGAACAAAAAAGTTAATTTAGTACTTCCCATCAACAGACAGACATTTAGTCTTTGCTAGGAAATTAACACTTCATCACACATAGCAGTTACTTGGGAATACAGAGTCCATAACTCCACATATCCCCTGTCCTTTTTTCCTCCAGGTTTATATGCAGAGCATGACAGTGTATAGCTGGTTACTTTTCCAATCTTTTGTCATTTTGCCTTCTTAGCCCATTGAGGAATGCTGTATTAGTGAGAAAAGTTCATGGAAGTGACCACAAGGAAATATAGGAAATAAAGAAATGTATGCTAAGTGCTATAAATAGCCAATACAATCAGTCCTATTAAATGAATCAATTTGAATCTTCTACAGGACACTTTCTATACTTGGAAGAGATAATTTCTATTGTTTGTGTAATTTGTTCAGTTCTTTCTATGGGACTTTTCAAGGTTCTGTAAATCCACTTCAGATTTAGCTGACTATTTCAAGTTTTAATTTTTAATCCTGTCCACCTCCATGCTCTAGTCAGAGGAATGAAAAGTATGGAAACTACACTGTTCAGAAAGTTTGGCTGTTGGAACAGTTAGGGAATTCCTTGTTAAACATTTAAAGAAAGAGGAAATAGCACATTAGTTTGAAGACTCCTCCAAATTAATTGTTGGGAATACGACAGAATGTTAACTTCTGAAATATTTCTATTTAAAAAAACCCCAAAAAACATATCTATCTGTGAGGGCAACGTCCAACAAGGATATGTGGGAAGTTGTTAATTAGCTAGTAATGAGAATATCAGATTTACCTTTTGAACTCTGTTTTATTTGAATTGTCTGGAGGTTTGGGGATGCCTTTAGAGTTAGGGTTATTCGTTCTAAGTTAAAGCAAACTCAATAGAATTTCTTTGATATGGAAATTTATCAAGAACAAGGTTTATCATGAACTTGTCAGTATTCCCTAGATTTGATTGAGTTGGAAACTTAGACAGTCTTTTTTGTAGTATTCAGGCATTCCTTTCCGGCTGAAATGGAAAATCTAAAATATGCTATTAAAAATTAAAAACCCCAACCCAATTCAAACCAAAAAAAAAACCCCCACAAAACCCTAAGAAATTCTGAACCTCTGAATTTAAAAAGTTTTGTGCTGTTGTTAAGGGATAAGGAAAAACTTTGAGGTACTTCCAGTTTCATTGTCCTCAGGCCCTAGTTGATTTTTTTTGGAGTGTTATGGGAGAAAGTGAAGAATTCATGGATTTTAAGACCTATTTAATTTGATCTCAAAGGAAAATTTAAGACACTTCATGTGAACTTCTCAATACTTCATATGAAATCTCTGACAGAAACCTTTTAAGTACATGGCTGTTTTTTACATCTTATGCCCACCTGCTCCCTCCCCAAGTAAAATCTTGTGATTTTGAGCCAATTTCAACCTAGGGCAATGTCTGCTCTCACTTGGCTGAGTATAGACATAAATAGTGGTGTAAATTACCTGTTGAATATATCTTGATTAGAAAATTGGCCAAATTCAGTGGTAATTAGCTTCTATATGCAATCATAATTATATGTTTGTAATAACAGTAATCAAGTTAAAATAATAAGAAAGAAAAGATAGCATTTGTCACCAATAAGTACATGGAAAATTTGAAAAGACTGGTAGATTAAGTCTGCATTTACATTTGCTGCTGAAGACTGAATCAAGGGATTTTAAGGGTTAAGAAACAATTTAGTAGGGGTAAATTGTAAAACAATGTATGATGCTTGCTAACATCTATCATGCTCACCAGAACGGGATGGGAGGAAATTCAGAGGAAAAATTCAAGCATGACTTGAACTGGCCAGAACTGGGCTTGAGGCTTGGACTTGGACCAAGGGACCAGTGAGCAAGCCAAGAACTCAGAGTTCATAAAGTTCACCCGATGAAGACTTCTTACTTCATCAAGAGGAAGACTATTACTTCATCCCAGAGACCCCGGCCCACGACCACCAGGTGGCACTGCGCAGGCGTAATTGGCATTCAATCTAATTATAATATGAAGTGGGACAGGTTAATGAATATGCATACGTGTGTTGTGCAATTTGATGCATATGTAACATGTAACAAGAGATATGTGGAGCTGTGGAAACAGAAGGTGTGCATGATCTTTTGAGAGTGAGCTCTCATGTGTCCAGCGCTGCAAAAAATATACCTATTTTATAATTTTAAAGAGTTATAGAGTCTTTGCTGCGAATCAAGACAGACACTCCTTAAAAATCCTTAATTTTGAATTTGCTGAAAACTCACATCAAGTGACATGAAAATTATGATAGCAGCTTTGTAGGTAGTAGACATCTCATCCCATAGTACCATTTCTTGCAGAACAATTACTAGTACTTATTTTTCTCTTGTCTGTGTGTGATTCATATATCTACTGTGATGGAAAAGTAATATGTTTAAAAATAAATTTATATACTTATATATTAAAGAAAACTCTTTAAAATGATGGAACAAACTAAAAACTTTGGCACTCATTTGTATTAGAATGCCTACCACTAACTACAGGACATTAGATATAAATGAATTTTAGCTTTGATGGCAAAAATTAATCAAGGAAGGGAGGACAGAAGAAACAAGAGTATGATGACTTGTAGGTATGGATTTCAAAAGCATCTAAGGGATTTCAGTAAATAACTTTCAAGAGTCAAAATCAAATGAAATTGTGTGTCAAACATTTTTTTAAATGATGCCTTACTTCACTGAAGCCCTGATTTAGCAAAACAAAGATGGTTTATTAAAGTTAAGTGCTAATAGTATTGATTTTTGGTCTTAATACTACTACTACTTCCCTATTCCCAAGGAAATTTCACTTACTGGAGACTTATATTTATTATCTTCATATTTTTGACTGCTATTTGTGTGTGTGATTTCTTTAGACACTGAGAATTTTACTATCCAGTATTCACTGTGAAATCAGAAATGTATGTGACCTTCCTGTTCAATATCTTTCAGTCCTATTCAATATTGATGATCTGGATGAGGGGATCAAGTGCACCTGCAGTAAATTTGCAGATGACACCAAACTGGGTGAGAGTGTTGATCTGCTGGAGGGTAGAAAGGCTCTGCAGAGGGATCTGGACAGGCTGGATTGATGGGCCGAAACCAATGACATGAGATTTAACAAGACAAATGCTGGGTCCTACACTTCAGCCACAACAAACTCATGCAGTGTTACAGGCTTGGGAAAGAGGAGCTGAATTCTGGTTGGCAGCCAGCTGAGTGTGAGCCGGTGTGTGCCCAGGTGGCCAAGAAGTTCAATGACATCCTGACCTGTATCAGCAGGTCCAGGGAAGTGATTCACCCCCTTGTCATATATTGCACAGAAGAACATTTAAATTTGGGGCAATCTGGTTCAGCTATAGCCAAGATATGGCCATTCTACAGAAATACTGATAATGTAATGAGAACAGAATTCTCTTATGCTTCCCTGGAAGTCAGGGCATCAAACATGTTTTAATTTTTAAAAAAATAATAACAATAAATGTGGCTTGAATTATTTCTTCAATGTCTGGGTTAAGTTAGAATCAACATCTTATTCATGTATAACAAAGTAATCAAGAAAATCTTTTCAACTAGCTTTTTTTCCTTGTTTAAATATGCTGTCCAAATAGCTTAATTTTGTCCACTTGGAATAATGTATTTTACTAAAACTACTTTTTCATTAATTGCAATAGTGCTGTATGCACACAGATATGCTTAGTTCAGCTTTTACAGAGTACAGCAAGCAGAATGGGCAGAAGATGAACTCATCATGCAATGTGTAGTGGTGTACTTTGTTCTGCTAATAATCTCACAAGTCGAAATAATCTATGTAACTCATTTGGAGGTCACAGTGAACAGCTGAGGCAGAACAGGGAATTTGCCATGGTTTTGTGTTATCCTAAATACTTATTATTCCATACACATTACCTTATCCACCTTTTTGTTTCCTTCTGTCTTCAAAGGGGTCAAAGACATGTATTCTCTATATATGCAGAATTGACAAGAGTTCATGTTTTTTGGGTTTTTTTGCTACAGAGATTACCAAATATGCTTTCACATATACAGTGATCAGCTCCATTTACTTGCCAAGAAAGTGCTATTGTTGGTAACCACTTTTCAGTGCAGAACTGCTCTGGTAGTTGTTGGTTTCCTGTGTCCTCCTGTTAGCTTTGACTTTTAGTTAAAGCTTTACTGTGCTGTGTTTCTCTTACACTGTGAGTGAAAACACTGTGCACGCAATATCCAAAGATTTAATTGTGCATATTTCCAGCTTAATTGCTGTATTTAACCTTTCCATTAAGAGTGTTATGTCATGTGACGGCTTGTGTTGCTATATGAAGTGTGGGTAGTTAAGGCAAAAGCCTCAACAGCATGGAGCTATTTGTATACTGGGTGTGTGGGATGGTGATCAGGGAACAGAGATCATATACTTTACACATTTTCCAGGTATTTGGTTTCATGGCTAAATAATTTTATAACTGAAAGACAGATCTGTGTTGTACTCGTTTGACAACAAACCAGTGGGAGATATGACAAGGATGTTAGGATTGTAACTGGTTACAGTACACTCAACTTGCACAATTACTACATCCTGTGTCTACTAGTGGACTTAATCATTGTGTAAACATTACTTGGAGATTTGGATAGAGCAAAAAATGGATTTTACTCTCTGTCTTGTAATGCAATGCTGTAATGAATCACATTCCATCATAGTAGTAACCACAGACATCATAGAAACAATGGATTCTAATTCCTGTTTAAGAGTATTACACTGCATATGTAGATAGTGCTTCATTTATTTCCTGTTACTACAGTCTAATTTTAATGTCCTGAGTCTCCTGTAATTACTAGGCCTGATAGAAGTATTCCTACTCTTTCAGAGAAAGTCAAAGACAAGCAGACCAACTGTTTAGACATATTAAAACTTACTTTATTTTTATAGAACCATTACAACTTTTAATTTTAAATGTTAGTCAAGCCCCCCACTCTTAGGCATAGGATAGGGTTCCCAGCAGCCTGTTCCCCCAGAAGTTGTAGTTTTTCATAGTGTTTGAGTTCCCCAAAGGTGATGCAGTTTTAGGCATAAGGTTCTTCCCCTGGTGTCTTAGCACCCATAGCTGTAGCTGCTAAGAATAGTCAGGTCCAATAAAGTATGTAGCTTCTATACATTGTTGCATTGTTT
>VZTJ01005971.1:0-57081 GCA_013397795.1 Orthonyx spaldingii
GGGAAGTGAAAGAGGAGGTGATGAAGGAGATGAAGGAGGAGTTGAGGAAAAACATTTCCTATGTGGCACCAGTGCGAATCACAGGCCCCACAGTCAAAACCCGACGTCCCCCAGCTAAAGAGAGGGAGTACACCCCACGAGTAGACCTGTAATTTTTTCTGCGTGATCACGGGGAAGACATAAGAAGGTGGGATAGGAAACCCACTTCTGTCTTGACAGCACGGGTACGTGAACTCAAAGAGAAAAACACTAACCGAAAAGGTCCTGCTAGAATAAAGATAGCCTCAACCTCCCGTGACCAAGCTACCAAGTATGACAAAAGAGAAGATGATATGTCGGATCCCCTTAAAAGAACCTCTAGTATGTATACCCAGAAAAAGAATGATAACCAAGTTTAGAGGGGTCCTGCCTCTAGCCAGGTAGAAGCATGGGAAAACCGGGTCTTTTAAACAGTGTAAATCCGATAGCCTGACACATCAGAACCACAGAAATACGAAGCGTTGGTCGACACTGGTGCGCAGTGTACCCTAATGCCATCAAAACATGTGAGGGTAGAACCTGTCTCTATTGCTGGGGTGACGGGGAGATCACAGCAGCTGACCCTAGTAGAAACCAAGGTGAGCCTGACTAGAAAAGAGTGGCAAAAGCATCCCATTGTAACTAGTCCAGAAACCCCGTGTATTCTGAGTATAAACTTTCTCCGGAACGGCTATTACAAAGACCCAAAAAGACTCAAGTGAGCTTTTGGAATAGCTGCTGTGAAGGCAGAAGGCATTAAGCAATTGAACACCTTGCCTGAACTATCAGAGAATCCTTCCGCAGTTGAACTCCTGAAAGTGAAAGAACAACGTGTCCCAGTTGCCACCTCGACAGTACACCGCCGACAGTACAAGACAAATCGAGATACCGTGATCCCAATCCACAAAATGATCCGTAAGTTAGAGAACCAAAGGGTAGTCAACAAAGCCCACTCACCCTTCAACAACCCCATTTGGCCAGTGAGCAAATCTGACAGAAAATGGAGACTGACTGTAGACTATCGTGCCTTGAATGAAGTGACTCCACCGCTGAGCGCTACCGTGCCGGACATACTGGAGCTCCAGTACGAGCTGGAGTCCAAAGCAGCGAAGTGGTACGCCACCATTGACATCGCAAATGCATTTTTCTCCATTCCTTTGACAGCAAAGTGCAGACCTCAGTTTACCTTCACCTGGAGGAACATACAGTACACCTGAAACCGACTGCCCCAGGAGTAGAAACACAGTCCTACCATCTGCCATGGACTGATCCAGACTGCGCTAGAAAAAGGTGAGGCTCCAGAACATCTGCAATACATTGATGATATCATTGTGTGGAAGAACACGGCTACGAAAATATTTGAGAAAGGAAAGAGGATCATCAAGATTCTCTTAGAAGCTGGCTTCGCCATCAAAAAGAGCAAAGTCAAAAGACCTGCCCGAGAAATCCAGTTCCTAGGGGTAAAGTGGCAAAATAAACGGCGTCAGATTCCCACCAAAGTCATCAATAAGATCACTGCGATGTCTCCACCAACCAGCAAAAAAGAGACGCAAACTTTTCTAGGCGCCATAAACTTCTAAAGAATGCACATCCCTGAATACAGCCAAATCGTGCGCCCTCTCTACCTAGTAACCCGCAAAAAAAATAATTTCCACTAGGGCCCTGAACAGCAACAAGCCTTCGCCCAAATCAAACAGGAAATCGCCCATGCGGTAACCCTTGGCCCAGTCAAGACAAGACCAGAAGTGAAAAATGTGCTCTACTCCGCAGCCAGAAACAATAGTCTGTCCTGGAGCCTTTAACAGAAGGTGCCTGAGGAAACTCGAAGCCGACCACTGAAATTCTGAAGTCGAAATTACAGAGGGTCCGAAGCCAACTACACCCCAACAGAGAAAAAAATCTTGGCTGCCTATGAAAGAGTCCAAGCTACCTCAGAAGTAATCGACACAGAAACCCAACTCCTCCTAACACCCCGACTACCAGTGCTGAAGTGAATGTTTAAAAGAAAAGTTCCCTCTACCCACCACACCACCGATGCCACATAAAGCAAATAGATTACCCTCATTACGCAACGCGCCCGTATTAGAAACCCGAACCACCCTAGAATCTTAAAAATAATCACAAACTGACCAGAAAGTAAAAACTTTGGTCTCACTGATAAAGAAAACCAAGAACAAGTAACTCGTGCTGAAGAAACTCCACCTTACAACCAACTGCCACAAAAAAAAACATGCTACGCCCTCTTCACTAATGGTTCCTGTCGCATTGTAAAGGCAAATCGAAGATGAAAAACAACTGTATAGAGCCCCACACGACAAGTTGCAGAAACTACTGAAAGAGAAGATAAATCGAACCAATTTACTGAACTGAAAACTGTCCAGTTAGCCCTGGACATTACTGAAAAAGAGCAGTGGCCAAAGTTATACCTTTACACTGATTCCTAGATAGTAGCCAATACTCTGTAGGGTTAGCTAGAAAAGTGGAAAAAGGCCGGTTAACAGCGTAAGGGGAAACCAATCTAAGCTACTGATGAGTAGAAAAACATCGCTGCCCGAATAAAAAAACTACATGTGAAAGTCCGCCACGTAAACGCCCATGTTCCTAAGAACCGAGCTAATAAAGAGCACCAAAACAACGAGCAAGTAAATCAGGCTACAAAAATAAAAGTGGCACAAATAGACTTAGATTAGCAACATAAAAGAGAGTTGTTCCTAGCTCGATGGGCCCATGACACCTCAAGCCATCAGGGCAGAGATGCCACCTATAAGTGGGCACGAGACCGAAGAGTGAATCTAACCATAAACAACATCTCCCAAGTTATCCATCAGTGTGAGACGTGTGCTGCGATCAAGCAGGCCAAACAGGTGAAGCCTCTGTAGTATAGTGGGAAATGGTCCAAGTACAAATATGAAGAAGCCTGACAGATTAACTACATCACACTACCTCAAACCCGCCAAGGCAAGCACTACGTGCTCACAATGGTAAAGGCCACCACTAAATAACTGAAGACCTACCCTGTGCCTCATGCCACTGCCCGCAACACGATCTTAAGCCTTCAAAAGCAGGTCCTTTAGAAGCATAGTACCCCTGAAAAGATTAAATCTGACAATAAAACTCATTTCAAAAACAACCTCATAAACACCTGAGCTAAAAAACACGGTATCAAGTAGGTGTACCATATTCCTTATCATGCACCAGCTACCAGAAAAGTAGAGCGATACAACGGCCTGCTTAAAACCACCCTAAAGACACTGGGTGGGGGGACTTTCAAAAATTAAGAGATACATTTGGCAAAGGCCACCTAGTTAGTTAACACACGAAGCTCCACTAACCGAACTGACCCTGCCCAATCTGAATCTTTGCAGACAACAGATGGAAATAAAGTTCCGGTAGTGCACATGAAAGAAATGCTAGGGAAGACTGTTTGAGTCAACTCTTCCTTGAGCAAAGAGAAACCCATCCGTGGGGTTGTCTTCGCTCAAGGACCAAACTGCACATAGTAAATAATGCAGAAGAATGGGGAAACACGTTGTGTACCTCAGGGAGATTTGATTTTGGGTGAGAACTGCCTGTAATACTGGAATGCCTATGTACCACTGTTTGCTGAATGTCACTGCCACTATTTATATATATATTTGTATATAGTTACATTTACATATGTATATAGGTAAAGTAATGCATGTATGTATGTAGTTATAGATATGTGTGTTTGCAGCTGAGCTGTATTGATTTAAATATTAATCAAACGGTATGGGAAAAAATTCGGGGTGGATAATGTTGAGGTTTGGAATCCTTCTTTTTGTTTCTCTTATCTTAAAGAATTTTTGCCCATCCGTTGCTAAGACACCATAACGTCTGAGTGCTTAAAAAAAACAATAGAAAGACTAGTCGAGTAAAAAAACTTGTAAGTAGCTATTCCCTTATTTGGACATTCCCTCTTGAAGGGGGCAGAGATCTCGGGACAGCTGAGCTGAAAAAAAGGAAGGAGAGCAGTAGCTGGCTCTCTTTGCCTCTCGGCATTCAGAAGAGAAAGAAACTGCCGTTGCTTGTCACCACTGTGAAGTTTTCCTGGCTCCTGCTGCCTGCCTGCCTCTCCCGGAGCCAGCCCCTGCCAGCCGTAGCTTGGGAGTCGGGCTGCCCTGCCCTGCCCAGCCCTGCCAGACCCCTGCTGCAGCTTCGAGGTTTCTGCCTACAAGAAGTCCAGGCTCCATCCCTGTTAGGGCCGTGCCTGCCATCACTTACCAAGGAAAGACAGCCGAGACCTGTGCTACAGCGCCCCCTGCAGCCGAGGAAGAGCCATCGCACCCGTCCTGCCCAATTGCTAACAGGGAGCAAGAAGAGACTGGACTGGGAGTTTGCTCTGTTCTTGTTTGTTGTGGTTGCCATTGTTGTTGTTTGTCTGTCTTAATATATATATATATTAGTAAAGAACTGTTATTCCTTTTCCCACAACATTACCTGAAAGCCCCTTTAATTTCAAAATTATACTAATTCGGAGGAAAAGAGATTACATTTCCTATTCCAAGGGAGGCTCCTGCCTTCCTTAACAGACACCTGTCTTCAAACTAAGACACCCCGTATGTCATTTGCATATAATTCTGTATGAGAGTGGTTAAATAATGAAACAGGTTGCTCAGAGAGGTTTCACAATCTTTGAATTTCTGCTGGAGTTGAGTTAAACTTGAGCAACCTGATCTGACTAGAGAAATAACTCCTGTCTTTCAGAGGTTCTTGCCAACCAAAATGGTTTTGTGATTATGAGTTAGTAATAAAATTACTGTGGTTGCTAAAAGTGGTTAGCTAGCACAGTTATTGCCAAGAGGAGAAACAGCTGATACAACCAGGAGTTTTTTGGAAGCTGCTGGATATACTTACCTGGTATGCAAATCTTCTTCCTCTTAATGTAGTGGGATCACGCAACAGAATATTGCTTCCTCACACCATTTTATGTTCAGGTTTCTTAATCCCCAGAAGAATTTATCTCAATAAGTATTATCTTTTGATTTTCTTCTAGGGATGAAATATCATTGTTTCCCTGGCAACTTTTTATTTAATGCAGCTTTTTATCTGCTTCTCTGTAATTCTTTCTGCCACTCTTTTTGTATACACATTCCACTAAACAATAATCAGCTCTTGAAATTATAATTCACCCTCCCTGAAATCTTCTACTGTCAAGGTTAGATTGTTTAGAAGCAGTGAGCCCTACTTCTATTTCTTTTAATTCATAAATAATATGAACTCACAGGGTATTTTTTTGTTCTGTTTATTTGTTTCCTAAATGCAGAACATTCTTCCACACCTTATTTAAGGGTTGTGTAATGCAAGAAATGGAAAAAAAAAGCAATCAAACTCCAACTCAGGACCAAAGAGACTAAAGCATTATGAAACCCAAACCAGCATCAGAAGATGAGCTTTACAGAAGACTTATGAAGACACAAAATGTACCCATTAACTCTCTGGTTTCAGAACAGTTACTCTGAGGGAACTTCCCTTGTCAAAGCAAATAATCTAAATAATTTACTTGTAATATCCAGGTTTTTGGCTGCTAATTTTTGTTTCCAGTGTGCAAGTAAATTGCAAACCATGTTTCTGCAAAGATCACTTGTCCTCTGAATTGTTTTAATAGAGATTTGTCTATAAGAACAAAAGCTGGTATAGTATCTCTGGATATACCATTTACGTGACCAATACTCAAATGCCACGCACAAGTTCCAGATCAAATTTCTCCTGGAGAACAATAATGTACTGAAAAGAGCAAAAAGAAAAAGTCACCAGAATACTCTAAAATATTAATTCATGCAAAAAGATTAAAATAATTTAATTCATTCCATTTAACAAAATTAATATTACCAGGTTTTTTGCTTCTAGTCTATGGTGATGCAGAAAACAAAAGCTCGACTAAGAAAAACCCAAAACCTCCACAACTTTTTTCTTCATTTTACTTTTCATTAACAAAAGAAAAAAAAAAAAATTAGTCAAAACCTTAGAATTTGTTCTTCCACAGATTTAGACTAGAAGATATAGCAAGATAGATGTATTTATTGACTACTACCATGACTTACAAAATATCCATTGATCTCTTTAGCCATGACAGTTTCTAAAAATAATTGGTTGATGTTTTGAAAACATAGAGCAGAAAATATAGTTCCAAAAGAAGACAGACCAAGAAAAATTTGTATTAGATGAAACAATACCGCTACTGGCAAACACTGATACACAACGTTTGCACACTTTCAAGCAAAAAAAACTCCTCAGTGCCTGGCTTGATTAATCAGAAAGATGGGTATGGGATGTGTAACTTCTTAATAATATATCACTCCTGAGTTTTCATATAACTGTTCGATTCTGACAGGTTGTAACCTTCATGAAGGAAGTGAAGAAGAAGGTAAACAGAAGAAATATATTTTAAAATTCTCTTATAGTTCATAAATATTTTTCACTTTTTTAAATTAAAATAATTATTTCCAGAACCAATCATGATTTAAAACACAATTCAAGAAACAGTCTTATAGGGTGGGGAATTTTTTTGGCACATTTTAATGCAATGATTTTGGATTATAAATGCAATGTTTTAAAACTATAAACATTCACATAGGTGTCTGAAAGGAAAGCTATGAATAAAACCTGTCCTTTAATTTGAGTGAGTTGATAATTACAAATGAATTGTTCACACAGCTCAGAATTTACGGTTATGAAATCCACAAATATATGTTATTTATTATGCAGCTTCATTTTTATAGGTAGAGTTTAAGCCCTGCTTGCTTGAGGTAGACTAGGTGAGATTGAATTTGCAGACCAGGTGAATTGAATGAGCACATAATGAATGGGAGAAATGCACCAGCTGTGTCAATTTCCCATGTTAGAATATGGGTTTATGAGCTGTAATCATCCACTCTAGTGTGTAATTAGAAAACATTTTGTTCATATATTTGAACTTACAGAGCATTCCAGAGTTTACTGGCAAACAGGCTTTAAAAGGTTTAAAAACATGCTTTGAGATAAGCACTATACTTTCATCTAGTGAGGCCAAGAGTAGAAAACAACTGGTGCAAGAAATGACAGGCATGAAAAATAATGAAGTAAGGAATAATCCTTACTTCAGGAAGGATTTAGGAGGTAAAAAATTCTCTGGGTAAATTAAGTTTCTTAGTGTCCAACATTGTGTATAAATGCCTGAAGACCAGGCTCTTTTCAGTGGTGGCCTCCGACAGAAAGAGAGGCCCAAAACGGCAAATGAGAGATTCCATCTGAACATAAGTAAACACTTTTTTATAACTCTAAGGGTGACTGAACACTGGTACAAGTTGCTGAGGGAAGTTGTGGAATCCCTCTTGGAGATATTCAAGTTCAATCTGGACACAGTCCCAGGCAACCAACTCTAGGTGACAAAGTATGAGCAGATGGGTGTTGGAGTAAATGACCTCCAGAGGGCCCTTCTAACTGCAGTCATTCTGTGATTCTGTAAAATATTGTCTGTTTTAATAATTGAGATAAATTTATGTATTTTTCTATTTTCATAGAATTTGCAGCAAATCTAGCCAATTTGGTAACAGAGAAAAATGTTCTGGAAGGCTTAGAGTAAAGCAGAAGAAATTTAAAAGTTATGTTTGTCCGTGTAGTCATTCATCTGCTTTTTTAAAAGTTTGTCCCCCACACTTTGTACTGTAAATTCATTACAACATTAAAGAATTCAGAAGGAAAAAACCCAAAACCATGTCACATTGATTGTTTGCATATTCCAACTTCGTTATGGGTAAACAATTTAGTGGTCTGTGCTTTCTAGAATGAAACCCAAAATACATTATTTTGCATAATTTCCACTGGTACCAGTGATAGTTTTTCCTATCCATTACTTCTATTTGGCATGGAAAGCATTTCAAAGATGATCAGCACTGACTTCATTCAATACTTGCAGTTCTTTACAAGATTTTCATTCATCTCAAGATGCCTTTCCCATCTCCAGTGCAGAAAGAAATAGTCTTAATTATGGGCCTGGAAGAATTTGTAATCCTGTATTGAGGACTCCATACTATTTTGTTTACAGTAAATGTGATAGATCAGTTGAATGAGATTCCATGCATTGAGATCATCAATATCTGGATAGCTGATTTTCATTCTTTGTGCTCAGGACTTGAGCCTTGCCCTGTTTTGAACTTCCATTTGTCTGCATTTGGCCTATTAAAGAAAAAAAACTGTAGGACTTCTAAGTTAACAGAAAATTTGCATAGATAAAAGTTGTGAGTTTTTCTACCACAGAAAAAACTTCAGATATGTGTCCTCATTAAAGTTCTGCAACGTCTTAATATATTGAAAGTGCAAATTGCTGAGACCCAAACAGTCAGAGGTGTTGAGGTGTTGAGCCCTTGCTTGCTTTAGTGACCGAATGAGACACAGAAACCTTTAGCAACCAATGCAGTAAAATCTTTTGTAAGCTGTGCTACTATGTTCTTCAGGTGCCAGATAAAGCACCCTTATATGATCACAGAGATATGCTCAGACCTAGAAAGTAAGACAGAAGACTGAAAGAAGTTATTATCAACTCATTGAAGCATTCTTTTCACAGAGATTGGATTTATAATTTTAAGGAAATATGCCACTGCAGGCTTCCTCTGTTGTGGATATTTTTAAAAATTATACGTCCTTACTTAATTTTGAGGGGTACAATATAATAATTTCTTTTGTTACTATATCTTACTGACTATGCTATGGTCATTTAATGAATTATGCAGACACATTTTGTGTTATATAATTTCGGTTTTATAGAATTTCTCTTAGGCAACATAATTGGACGAATACAATTTAGGTGCCATTTGTGTTTATTAAGAATAATGAAAAGGGAACAAGTTATCTCAGCAGTCAATTACCCTTCTTCAGCATTTATACTGTAATGCTTCTAATAATTGAGTCTCAAAGCTTATAAACAGAAGAAAGAATACATTGAGAATTTTCTTAATTTTTTTGCCTAAACTTGTACACATTTTCAGAAAAAAAGATGTGAAAATGTTTGCTTTTTATACATATATATACATATATATGTCTCTGTTTATGTAGATGTATATATATATATATACCTGCACATGTATATAAATATGTCCAAATATTTAACACTCTGGCTCACGGTAGCATAACAACACATTCTAAGAAAAAAATATTAAAAAAATTTGGAGATAACTTTACTCTGGAAGGATGTGCATTGACAAATTGGAAATAAAAGTGTTAAAAGTACATAAAGCTAAAAGATTATATATTTTAATTTTATGGCTAAGACTTATAATCCACTGTCATTGCAATAACATTGACTCTACACTCAATGTCTCTTTGTAAATAAGATACGTTCTTTGTAATAATTGATCATTTATTATACTAATGACAAAGCAGTATGACTATCAAAAACATTTAAAAATGTGATAGCATATATAATCACAATTTGTATATATTTTCATATTATAAATACACTTCTTTTTATGGAAAAAGATCTTTAAAAGCATTTTAAAAGGATAATAGTCACATGCAGTTTTGTATGCAGTCTCACCATATTTGATGCCAGTCCAAAAAGGTATTAAAATCTATGCTTCACTCTAGACTGACTGAATTAGAAACCCTCCCTCAGACAAGAAAAAATAGGGGGAAAAAAAAGATTTCAAAACCAGAAAAAGCTGTACAAAACATTGATTTATTTACCTTTGTAGCAATCCTACTTGTATTATTATGCAAGTAGTATGCTGTCCAATAAACACTGCAAATGGATATTTTAGTGGATATTTTAGTCACATCTCCTGATTGTCACAGTAGCAAGATCTTTCAAAGATTTTTACAAAATGAAATATTATGTAAATCTGAAAATATGTAATTTATTAAAAAATACTTCTGGACTAAGACAGGGTGCTCATAGAGGTGAATTCACTGCACACGTAGTATTCAAAGCATATTCCTTTCAGTTACATGACATTTGTCCTGCACAGATTTGTTTTTGTTTTCACTCCATTCAGTCTTGCAGAAACACTGAGCCATCTACCTTGAACTCTATGATTCCTATTATCAGCACCCTCTGGTACTTAAAACTATTCTTGCTGAAGCAAAATTAACCTTAAATACCATACAAAGCATTAGGAACTAGATGCCAACTGGGAACTAGCACAAAAAATAAATTGATCAGTAAAAACTTACAATACATACAATTTTCTCAAGCTAGACTGCTTTGGAGACTTTGAGTCTTATAAGTTGTGGCAGAGAACTTTGCAACATGTATCGTTCATTAGAACCATAGGAAGGCAGGGTTTGTTCGTGCCCTTGAAAGTTAAAAAGAAAGGTCAAAGCTATGTGAGGCCTAAGTATTAAATTCTTTCCACTTACTCTGTGAAATTCTTGGTTACATGGATCAGACTACTAAAAATTGTATTTAAAGTTGTTTGTGTATATTTTTTTTCAGTCCTATAGATTTATATGAACAACTTTAGAGAAGACGTTGAGCCATGGACTGTGTGAACACAGGCTGTAGTCATCAAACCATGAAAACAATGGGAAAGAAAGATTCTCTTTGATTTCACTGGAATTCTGTACTCATCTGATTGTACTCTACATTATCTATGGTTGCTGAGGACACAACAAAGTGTTACCAGAATGTCAGCCTCAGGATGTTTTGACGCTGTTGTCCTTATGAACTACTGTGAAGTTAAACCACTAATGAATTTTATTATGTCATATTAGCATTCTGTCTGGCTTTCTTTCATTTTGTGTGTGTTTCTATCTGCTACAAATGAAGGGAAAACTCAGAACTGAGGATCGTTGCCAATACTGAACTGTTGTACCAAATGTGAAACACACCTTCCTCTCATGAATAAGCTGTTTCAGCAATGCTGAAGGGGGTGGTGTTGGGGTTTGTGTTTGCCTAAGGATGGGGGGTGGGTGTGTGGGTGGGTGTGTGTGTGTGCAAATGGAGGATGAAAATAGATCTGGGTGAGATAAACATATCTTCGTTAATTTGATTGAATCATGTGACAGCATGTGGACTGACACTTGGGATATCCAGTAGAAGAGCACTAACCAAACAAATATTTTCCACCTGAAGACTAACTGCATGGAAAGATCTTGAAAAAAAACCTGATGTGTTGATATATTCCATAAGGTTTTGAGGTCATCCCACTTTGAAAACCACATATGTATATGTGTATTTCTTCTTCCTATAAAGCTCAAAAGTAAAAAAGTAGCAGTACTGGCTGAGTGACTTCACTGTTTTGGAAGTACACCGTGGTAAATGTAAGGGTTTGGTGTTATGTGAGAGTATAGAGGGAAGAAAAAGTTTTCTGAGGAGAAATAAATACCTGCAAAAAAGCCTGCCTTAGTAATTTTATGCCATTTCCCAGTCTTAGAAGAAAGTATGTGTTTTATTTCACATTTAACTTTTTCTGTGGGTGGCATATCTAAAGCACAAAAGCTGATTCCAATACATTCTCATCTTAATTATTCTGAGAAATTAATATTCTATTTGA
The DNA here is from genome assembly GCA_013397795.1 of Orthonyx spaldingii. Taxonomy (NCBI): domain Eukaryota; kingdom Metazoa; phylum Chordata; class Aves; order Passeriformes; family Orthonychidae; genus Orthonyx; species Orthonyx spaldingii. The sequence goes on from VZTJ01005971.1 coordinate 11,508, forward strand.
CAGAGAAAACTATTCTGCTGTGATAGTTTTGTAAATGATGTTGCAAGGTCACCTTAAAAAAAATAACCCTACACTATTGTTCTTCATTATGATAATGAAATGAAACAAACAGCACTTAGAATAAAAATTCATTAATATTTATTTGCAAAAGCTTCATTTTCTTGAGGAGGAATAATACTCTACAGAACTTTTTATGCATTGTCATGCAAAAAAGACATCATCAATCAAAACCAAGACATCATTCTTTCACAATGCTAAAAGGACATTTAGTTTGAAAAGTCAAACATTCAAAAGATAGGAAATGCTAAAATTTAACTATTTTTATAAATAAATATAATTATTTCATTCTTTTATTTGAATTTCTGAAATAGTAAACTTTTTCTTTTTTTTTTTCCAAACCTTCCATATTCAGACTGTATTTTCATGCTGTATTCCATCCCTCAGTAATGTAAATGTGGCAAGCACAGAAACAGAATCACAGAAGGGTTGAGTTTAGAAGGAGACACAGTCCGGCAAGCCCAACTGCTGTCTTCAAAGGTGGGTCAGCTACTGCAGGTTACTCCAGACCATGTCTAATCAGATATTTCTTTTCTCTTTCAGTCTCTCTTCACACTTTCAGTCTGTCCTCAGATGGATGATGTACCAGTCCATTCATCATCTTTGTTGGGAGTTATTTCTTCACAGGAGCAGGACTTGGCATTTTTACTTGTTGAGCTTTATGTTCATGTGGTAATGGAAATATTGAGGAAGTAAAAACACCTCTCTCAACTTGCAGAGAAAGTTTGTATCCTCAAGATAACATTTTAGAAGCTTTAATAAAGGTAGCAATCACTGTGTAAATATCATAGGATCGTAGAACAGAATCTCAGAATACTTTGTGTTCAAGGGGACCTTAAAGATCACCTTGTTCCAATCACCCTGCAATGGGCAGGGACATCTTCCATTAGACCAGGTTGCTCAAATCCCCATCCAAATTGGTATTTGGCTACTTTGTACAGAGTGAAGAAATGAAAGAATTAAAGCATCACACTCACTAAAAGCAAATTCAAGTACACACTGACACCTATATCTTACGTATTGACCAGTTTAAGTGTTTACAAGGCTGCAACCTTAACAACAAATTGAAATTTGAAAAAACTGCTATAAAACAATGGTAAAATTATTCACGTGTACAAATTATTTTAAAAGAAAGCCTCTGAAATGTTATCTGCTTTAATCATACACCCATTCAATTTAGTAAGATCCCTATTTTACCCATGTCTACACATGTAATAGCAGTGAGACACTGAAACTAAAAATATGTTCTTGTCATCTTAAATGAAGTATACCCAATATTGAATTTCATTAGGAATATTACCTATTTTTTTCCTGACAATTACACAACACACATATTTATGACGTCAAATGCACAAAGTGTCATGTACTTCAGACTTAATTCTTTCTTTTTTTATACCACCTGTTGTTTTATAAAGATTGGGATCAAAGAAAAAAAAGTGCATCACCATCTGTCACTTGTAATCTTCAAAAATAGTTGTAATTAAAAAATGAAAACTGCCACTACAACTTGCTTAACATTCACAAGGGAAGATGTTCTGAAAACAAGTGGAGTAAGGCCTGATCTTGAAAGGCTAAGTAAAAAATCCTCCTCCTCCATTTCCCCTCCAACTCATAAAAGAAGAAGCCTGGGAAGCTTGGGAAGATTAAAGGCTCCTTTTTACCTTTAAAGCATGATGCAAAATTTATTGATGGACATTTGTAAAACACTGAATTATGCTGGATATAACCAACAGTAGGAATTTCAGCCAGGAATAGAAGATCAGTGAGTCCTAAGTATATACATGAGTGAAATAATTAGTGAGGTAACAGTAAAGCTCAGTAACAAAGATCACAGGGAATCCATGGGTCCCATTCCATGAAAGACATGGAAAGGAAAATGCAGTTTAGAATCCATCCCACATCGAACAGTTTAAACACTCTTGCCATCACAGTAACTCTGTGCCTATAATGGTTGAGAGAAAGGCTAAATTTTTTTCCTATTCTGTTTTTGTATGCAAGGATAAAGAAAAACTTAAAAATAAAAATAAAATTAAAAAAAAAAAAAGAAATAAGAAATCAAAGCCACACTAAAATAACAGTGAAGAATGTAAAAGGGAATTTGGTTCCTCAGTTCTGCAAAAATATCCTAAGAACTGAACTATGCCATGTTTCCATTTTTAACATTTGATCAGATTCCATTCTGGATATTGAAATCTTTGCACAAGTAAATCTATTAAATTCATCCTGGTTTTGCAACTACTATTTGAATGAATCAACATTTTTCAGTGCTTTATCATATATCTAATTGCCATAAAATTATAAATTATAAAAAATAATACTTTCATATAAGATATTTTGTTCTCTATGACCCTAACTTTTTCTCACATGGTAAAATCAATTTCAACTTCCTATTCTTTATCATTAGTTAAGAGCAAAATCCACGTAATAACTTACAAAACAAGAAGCAAGCACTCATAATTATTTTATCTCTAGTTACATATTTCACTGGCATTAGTGTGTTTCCTTGCTTTATATTTATTTTTGCTATTTAAGTCATCATAGAATTTTAGAATCATAGAGTGGCTTGGGTTGGAAGGGACCTTAAAGATCCTCCAGTTCCAACCCCTCTGCCACAGTCAGGAAGACCTTTCACTAGACCAGGTTCCTCAGAGCCCCATCCAGCCTGGCCTTGAACACTTTCAGAGATGGGCCATCCACAACTTAACTGGGCAATCTGTTCCAGTGCCTCACCACCCTCACAGTAAATATTATCTTCATAATACCTGACATAAACCTATGCTCTTTCAATTTGCAACAATTCCCCCTTGTCTTCTCACTACATGCTGTTGTAAATATTCCCCATCTTTCTTGTAGATTCTCTTCAGATAATGGATGGACGCCATGAAGCCTTCTCTTTTCCAGGCTGAATAATCCAAATTGACTTAGCCTTTCTTCAAAGGAGAGGTGCTCCAGTCCTCTCTTTTAGGATGGCCATATTTCAAATAGGTATTTAAATTTTTAGGTGAGTAGAGACTGAATGAAGATCTGAGATCAAAATGTCCTTTTTTTGACCACCTTTTGTTATTAGATAAAGCAAGCCACCAATGGTGTGATAAGTACACTGAATAATCTTATTTCATTATGAGTCAGATTGATGCTTCATCCTCTTTGACAACACATGATGATATTCGAATATAGTCAGCGAATCATAGTTGTCATTGTGGTCAACTGATACATAGAGTACAAGTTTCTGAGGATGACACCTTTGTTTTTCTAAGCTGTATGTTTATATGCCTGGCCAGATGATTTTTACAAGGCAAATGTGACTGACCATGGATCAAAAAAATTAATAATATTAGTGCTATATCCTAACAGCTATGTAATTCTTATTAGTGTCTACTGTTCAACTATTTCACACTATGTAGGTGCTTCAGGCACAGTTCACAATCATGACAGTGAAATTTTCACACAGGAACTCTTCAAGTAGCTGACTATCAGGATCAGACTTCTCACAGGCCTTAGGACAAGACTATTATTATTCCTCAAGCCCTCATGTAGCCAATATAAGCTGGAAAAGGAACATGTTACTAATGAATTGAGATAGTTCAGTATTATACCCAATCTACTCATCAGAGCTAGTGAGATGGAAATAAATGCTTTTCTAGATGTAGGAGTCATACTGTATCACTTCTGAAGGAATAATAAAACAACTAGGAATCATATATATGTATTATTGAGCCAATCCTTACTGTTTTACAATTCCAATATGTTACTAATCTTACTGGAATATTAAGAAGCAGGTTATTTTGTTTTCAATAATCCAGTAGCACAAGCATCTTGGTAATATTTAGGAATTTTGGCAGGGATAGTATGATGTTTATAGAAAAACAATGGGATTTATCAATCAGGAATCAAGACTAATATTCTGCTTCATGCTGAGATTTCTTCTAATGATCAGCAATCTGAAAATGCTCCCTACTAGCAATCGCTACAAATATTTTACATTCTAATATTAATCCTTGTAATAAAATTTTCTGTCAGTAATTCAATTCATAGATCTAGTCACTAAATGTTTTAGGAACAGCTATTCTAAAGGTGTCGATGTGACAACATCAAATTCCTGATAATTACACAACACGATTTGGTTGAAATACTTTTTATAAAAGGTTAATGCCACTTATAAACTATGATACGTACTCTTACTTTTGTTATTTTTGTTGCCATCACAATCAAATTATTTGAAAAACTAACACAAACCTGACAAACTGTACCTCAAAAATAAAAACTGAGCACAGGTTTTCAGAAATCACTAAAAAATTAGAAAACACAAAGGAGTCTTGATTAATATCCAGACATTAGTTGGGAGTGAAGTCAGTCTGTTAGGAAAGGAATGTCTTGCTGGTACAATACATTAAAAGACAACGAACCAGGCTTTCTTATTCTGCAATTCTAAATGGAATTACCTTCTATTAGCTACAGGAAGTATCCTCTTTGCTCTTCCCCCATGGTGCAAGGTCATTTATGGAACTTTTTGCTTTCTCCTTTGACAAAATTCTTCCTAAGCAGCTTTAGAAATATGATAGATTTCAGTTACATTCTACAGATAGTACATCTCTAATGTCTACAACTGGGATTAAATAATAGGTCAGAGAAATTAAGTTATTTGTAAATGAATAAGTATTAAACATAGAATCAGCTGATAATTTTCTGGCAGGTAGTATGTCAATGTATTGGGACTACAATACTTAAAACATTAAGGCCACTAAGTTACCAAGCAATGATGAAATGTGGCATCCGAATTACATTTGCTTATTGCAATGTATTTTTGTGTATTGTAAGAAAATCAGATGCTGGTGAGTGGTTGTTCTATTAAAGTAGCATCTATTTCTCTGTTGAATTAAATATATCTGAGTAAACATAAATATCCATGGGTGTAAATAGAGTTTTAAAATCTGCTTTTCTTTTTTTCTTTATTATGCACTTCTGACTGGACAACTTTAAAACATGATGTTAATGAGATTTTAATCTTCCTGTTATAAAATCCTTGACCCGCATATCTGACACAGTTTTTGCAGCTGAAGCGTAAAACTGTTCACTCAAGTCTTCAGTCAAAAAGGTGCTTATTTCCCAAATGACGGATGAACTTTAAAAAGCCACATTTTTAGTTCAGAGAGTCCTTAAAAAATGTGAACGAACTTCTGTGATGATTAATTGACTTTAAACTTCATAAAGCAGAGGAAAGTAAATATACTGTGAGGTAATATTTCTCATCAATAAAGCATCAATGCCTTGAAAAATGTGTGAGAGGGGAAATAAAATTCACAGTCCAAACATGCCTGATATAATTCAAGGTCATGCTGCAGACTCTCTCTGTCCAATCTCTCTGTCCAGAGATTTTAAGACCTCAGAATATAGTTCAATTCAAAGACATCATGTCACCACTGATTTCTTTCGTAACTATCACAGAAGATTTTGGAGGTAAAAAATAAATTGTGCAGAATAAAAATATTTTTTCATTATTGTGGAAAGATGGCTGGGGGTAAAATTAGAGGAAAATGAGAAGTTATACAGAAGTTATAGGGTAAAATACAGTTAATGCTCCCTGGATGAAATATGGACTGTAAGCACCCTCTAAGGGGGATGGAATAGGGGATGGAGCAGAGTGGAAACACAGGGCCAGGGTCTGTTGAAATCCTTGCAGGGAGGAGAACTTGATGACACCTTACAACTGAAAAACTACATAGCACCTTTCAGCCAGGGGAGATAGGAGATGTCTTACTGTTGAGCCAACAATGTAATAGCATGCTTTCATTCTTTCTAAGTCACCTAAGTCATGTACCAAGAAATCTGGGATCCGTCCATAGTATTTCCAGTTGGGCCAAATAGAGGTTAGCCTTAACACTCTGTCAAGGATGCATAAACCTTTACTGGAAAAGTGTGGTTTGGTTGTAAAAGAAATCTATATTCCTCTCATATTTTTCTGTATTTTTCTTTCCCTCTCCAGAAATAAAATGCATGACCATTTTTTAAGACATGAAAACGCTCCTGAAAGATTATAACTTGGTTTCAATATGCATTATTCAAAGGTGACCTGGATTTGAACCATAATATATGATGATCACTCTGCTCAACAGTGAGGTTCGAATTAAGCATTGATCCGTGGAGAAGAATGTGAGTTTCCTAATAAGACTTAAAGAGATACAGCCCTTAGACTGAAGATGCACATCCCCTGTACAGTTAAGTGCTGCAGAAATAAACACATGGGCAGTAATAGGTAGGACTGGGATCCGCGGTCTGTGCTCATAATTTGTTCTGAGGAAACACAGACGAAGAAGTGATAGCAGAAATTTTTTACTGAATCATTTCAACAAATGGATACAGTAAAGAAAAACATATCTTGAAGGACAAATGATACCACAAAGAGCAACTCTCACAAAACAAAACAACAAAACACATTTATCATCAGGCATTATTTCCCACTGGAAAATGGGAACATACTATCTCAAAGAAACAAATGCTACATTTTAAATTATGCCTATTTTATGTCCCAAGCTTAAGTTATAATGAACAATCAGAGAGGACTTTATAAGTAGTTCCACATTAATTTTAACACTTTAGGACAGGACAGGAATTTAGAAATGAAAAATCACAGAAATTCATGGTCCTCTCTGGGTTGAATAACCAGTATAACAATTTGATTCAAGCACGTTTGACACAGAACAGATACACTTCCAAGAAATTTTTAATCTTTTAACTTCCCTTGTGCTAAATGTTCTGTATTTTGAACACTTTTTCATTGGAAACATTCTGTTATACATATACTAAAGACTTTGCATCTATCTATAGTTTAAGTGCATTTACCCCATTTCCACAAGAAACAGTTTATTGCATTTTAATTAAAGAATACTTATTTCTTTTCTCCACCCTTTTGTCATTTCTGGGCTAAACACCTTTTCTTTTTCCAATCTTCCCTCATATCTCACATTTTCTAAATACTGGTTGTTTCTTTTTTGAAATCTTTTTGACTGTCTACAGTTAGTCCATACCATTTTTTGAAACAGGATGATAAAACCTGGGCACAAAGCTTCAACTGAGACCTTATTGTGAGTACTTCATATTTCTCATATGCAGCCATTCTATTCATTCATCCCAGTAAGACTTTTTGTGTTTTTTCACAGGGGCTAGAGGACAGATGTTACTGTCTGGTCACTCAGGATCATTATATCTTCTTGATTTAAAGATTATTTGTGCCAGCTGTGTTACTACTTTAAGAGCACTAAAAATGACTCCTTTTGGCTTTCTGCCCGCATGTACACAATGATAACATGCGCAATGATTGTGGAAGGTGTACAATAAATACAAAATATTTATACCACCAAAAAATAAAGTAATAGCCTTGCCTAGCTGGCAGTAAAATACAAACACTATTCATTTCTTATCAGAGAGAGGAAGAAGGAGAGAATCAGTACTATGGTGAAATGCTGTTGGAATCCACTGGCAGCAACATCAGGTACATGAAGCAGGATGTGTTCTGAAAAGAAGAAAAGTCAAAATTAGTTTACAATTTTTTTTATTCAGAAAGAAATACCAATAACTCACTCTAAAATGTGTAACATACCAATTTGTATGATCAGAGATAGCATGTGAGTATGATAGCATTTGATTGTAAGCTGTGTATTTTGTTAACAGAGATAAACAACTAGAGAATTTTCTTTTGACATAAGTTAAGCTGATGCATGGAAAACTAAATTAAAATAATTTAGAACTGTATTTTAAAACAAAAGAATTAGAAAATGGCCATAACAGCATCTGTTTAGATCAGTCCATAAGGACTCCTAAAAGAGATTTCTTCAAATGTTTATTCTTGATTTAAAATTCATAATGTTATTATTTCAAAAATTTCAAAACTTCAAAAGTGAGAAAAGCTATATGAAAAAGCTCACAGGGCAAACACAAAAAAACTATTATTTATGTTTGTACAAGCAAAACATTCTAAATATAGATGAAGTTTTGGTAGGTTTTTTCTTTATATTTATTTTTAGACCTGAAGATAAATCTGAAAGAATTAGTATTACTATAGCAACCATGTTCCATCCCTGCATATGTACTCCACAGAGAATAGCAATTTTTATCTTAGTGAGTAAAAATCAACAATATCTAATCTGGATTTAAGGTGGAATACAGGACATGGGAAATGGATTTTTCTCTAAATAAGTGCAGATACTTGAATTAATTAGCAAAACACCCTTTGTAATCATGAGGCATAAGTAGCCATTTCTAGAGTCTGGTTCAGCATATACAAAAAGTACAAAACTCCCTCAAATAGATCAGCTAGGCTGTGGCTGTGTTCTAAAAATATTTCTTTTCTCTGCACTTACTGTCAAGAAAAGTGATGATGGCTTGATGTGGAGAGATCTACATTGTCAGCATCTCACCCTGGGTAAAATGAAGCCCTCCCACAGCGGCTTACGTGAGAGAGTGGTTAAGTACCTGCTTTATTGGTTCTGAAAATGCACTTCTGAACTGTGCATGTTCTACCTGAGCTGGTTTTTCATACAGACAGAGCAAGTGATGGCTCAGACATTTTCATAGATTCCCTACTTGTGCTTGAACGTTCACTGCTGTGCACAGAGCAGATGGGCTGCTGTGGACACTCATTTCCGTGAAAAGCATACGCTTTCCTATAGAATTAGTACTTGGTAGAGAGTACAAGAGTTAATGTGTGTTATAATCCCGTTGAAGATCAGATAAATAATACTGGCTTTTACGCCATCAGATTTAGCTTTGATTCCTTCATATGTCAGGGTATCAAAATGCAACTAATTGTGGGGTTATGAGTGACTACCAGCCAGAAATCTCAGTGCAAATCATGGTACAATCATATGATCATGGTACAGAAATGCCATGAGGGAAAATGAAAAATGTATTGTAAATAAGTAATATAAAATTATAGGTTGAAATTTGAGGTTGAGATAATAGGACTACATAAGGTAGTATTTTTGCCAGAAAAACTGTTACATCGCTTTTCATTTTGAAATTAATAATGCTTGAGAAAGCTTTTACAAAAAATGAAATAATTTCACAAATCTAAAATGAAATGAGATCCTTTAGTTCTTCCAGCAATGTTATTCAGGGCAGCTTCCAACAGATTATAACATGTCTTTTCTTTGTTATAATTTTATAACGCTTAAGCATAATTCTCTATAGGTTATAAAGTGGCAAAAAAAGCAAAACACAAAAAATAAAAATCTATGTAGACAGAATCTTACTTGCACTGTGAAAGAACCAACTTTTCACAAGTGAGGAATAATCCAGAACTGAATGGACTTTTATTTATAAAAATCTCTATTTAGAAGGAGTTAAATGCAGTCACATTGATCACACTAGAGTACCGCTTCCATCAGTAGATTGATCAAAAAATAATGAGACTCTTGACAATGGTCTTGATGTGAAGTTCAGAAGCCAGGAAAAATAGTCTCAGCTGTCCACTGGGAAATCTTATGGGAAGTATTATATCTTACTTTTACTATAATTTAAAATACTACACAACAAGCCATAAAATTTGGGACAAATGCTTATATATCTTCTTTAGGTAATTACATAGTTCTTGTTCTCAATACAACTAGAATTTTTTTAAAAATCATATATCATTCACTGTACAGAAATATGCTTCCTTGGTTCTCAAAACAATATAGGAAATATAATATTACATACAATAATAAAACCATTTGGAAACCATTGATGGTATAAAAATACTTATATTTGAATATTTTTTGGCTATAGACATCTTCTAACAGCTATTTAAAATAGTACACCATCAATTATAAAAAAGGACACAAGAATTTTAGAAATCATAAATATGCAGAAATACCCAAAAAGAGCTCTTAGCTTAGCACACAACGTAAATTTCTGAAATATGTACACAGATGTCTGACGATCCATCAGCACTATGAGGACTCTTATTTATGCAAAGAATTACTTGCACTGATTTAGAAACTTAAAACTCTTATAATTTTCTCAGTCTTTAAAATTATTTGAAAGCATTTCTTCTTGTGGGAAAGGAGGGGTTGAGACCTCTGTTTCATACAGGAAAAACCAGAGGATTTTTTTAAAATTTGTGATTGAGAATGAATTGAAAATAAGTTCCAGTTGTGGGAGCAGAGTTTGAACTGTTCTTACGAAAGCAAAAATGATTGTGATTCAGGCATTATATGATGTTCACTCATTATGTAAAGTTCCCCATGTTGTGATATTAATTTATTCTCATCAGTAAGTTATTTTAGTGCTTTCTAAGGAAACAAACAAACAACATGAAACAAAAAAGCTGAGATGTTCCATAATATCATTGACCCATAGAGTCACTGAAAGAGAAGGACCTTAATTAAAGACAAAAACTTCCTTTGTATGATAAGCAAAGTGAAAAAAACCACACAAATTTCACATATAAAAACTTTTGGAATATGGAGTGTTTTCCCACTTCATATAGTTCAAATGAAACTATTTGGGGGTGGGGGGAAGCACCAAAATCCCAAAATTTTTAAAAACACATTTTATTAAATTTTTAATATCTCAGCATAGTCATTCTTCTCAAAATAACCTTTTCTCCCTCTCTTGTTCAAAAATATTTTGGGGTTACTTTTATTTAGTTTAAGTCATTGCTCACCCTTTCTTTTCCCTTAAAACTTTACAAGTTACTAAATCCTGAAAAAAATTCTTCACCATCAGAATGGGTGTAATATCTGATATCCTGTTAGATTTTAGTGACTATACATACTCCACAATGTTTAGAAGTACATAGATACCCATCAGAAGGTAAATGTATATATCACATTAAACCATACCAGAAGTTATCTACCTCATTAACTAATTCCTTAAAATGCTACTTTAGAATGACTTTCAGGCATGCTTACAATGACACTATTTCGTAAATTGCAGCAGGATTATTGACTTCCCCAGCAAAGAGTCTGTCTCCTGGTAACATATTAAATTAAACTTTATAATTATTAGTTATGTAAAATAAGACTTTTTAAATTATTCTTTATGTCATAGTGATGCACTCATGAACATATTTTAGTGGACTGAGGAAAAAAAAAAATTATTCATAGTACCCCAATCCCTAAAATGAGGAAACGTGTAGAGAACCAATCTGAACTGTATGTTACAGCAGATGGACTTCATCCTATTCAAGAGGTTTTACCAAAAGAACAAGTGTGATGTAAAACAACTACTCCTCAGATGTTTTTCCAAAAGATAATTCCATTTCATAAAGAATATTTATAATTCTCTGCAGCTAACATTATTACATTACTTGTACTCTTCTTTGAAAATATGGACTGACATACCTTTTGAAATGTAAATGTCTGACCATGCTAAATGTCAGGGCCTTTGTTATATCCACTGCATCTCAAGGCTATACCCCATGTTTTTCCTCTCCCCTCCTGTTTTAACTTGATTTCATGTTTTAGCTTGTCTTAAGGACAGTGAAGAATAACTTGGCATGACTTAGGATCACAGTTTTGTTGCCTAATGATCAACATTTGCTATCTATTTTCCAGATCTCATTCAGTGTCAAGTACAAAAAAAGCATCTAAAATTTACCTTTAAATTCTTCTGCCTCTCCTGTGCATCATTTGCCTTTTATCCTGAACTTTCTAGGATACCTTGAGAAAAACTTTGTGCAGTCCTAAAATTAAGTTGTTATTTGTTACAGCACACTCAACCAACACCAGGGATATTTTCAAGGCAGACCTCAGCAACAGCAGGCTCAACTGTCCCATCAACTGCCTCCAGACTTAACACACAAACCTTTTATGCCATACAGCACATGCTCCTCCCCACACCATGATTGGTTAGCTTAGCTGCCCCACCCAGGGTCACAGCTGAAGCTCATTCTGGTAGAGACCACACGGCTGAAATCGATCTATGCTAGGGATATATTTTCCACAGTTATTATTATTGTAATAGATATACTCAGTTTTAATAAAAAGTGAACTATTATATTTAGTATTTAATGAGAAAATAGATAGGTAGCAGGTTAATTTGCAAATATCAGAAAATCCATTCTGCATCTTAAAGGAAGAAGGTTAACAATACACAATAGTTAAACTTTCCTTTTATTTATAAGTGTAAAAATGGATAGTAGGTGTAAACCTTTAAGCAACTATTCTTTATCTATGAATAAAGATTAAATTAAAGAACAAGAAAACTGTTTGATCCAATTTTTTATGTCCTATCATTAATCATTGTTAGGAAGAGTCTAGTGCGTGTTAAATGAACCTTATATATGAAGCACAATGCTTTGAAATACTAAATTAGTCTATTAGATCTGGAGGAATTAATTCTTTGTTGAAATAGATCTACAAAAGCTAGAAGCCTAGCAAACATTTCCATTTTTTTTATCACTGTACTGGTTCTATGTAATATTGAAGATTGTCAGAGTTGAAAATATTATTATTAGAAGACTTCTACATCTGTATTGACACGAAAATTTTTAAAAGCATCTCTGTCAAAGAATACCAAACAATTTGGATGCATGTACAAAAAATCTCATTAATTTGAACATGAAAGGAATGACAGCAATGTAATAGTGTATTATATAAAAACCATGTGCATTTCAAAGGAAGAAAGTAAAAGAGTGCATTAAAAGTACAATATGTGCATACTAAATCTTCCAAAATCTATTTTAAATTCCAGGCAGGAAAAAAATGTAAGAAGGTGTTGAGGCAATACAGGACACAAAATGCATACAGTTTTGTTCAATTTCATGAAGAGGAGTGAAGCGAGTGAGGACTTTTCCTTACTTAAAATCTAGGAGAAATGTTCATGACCATGAATATTAGCAGAAATCAGGGAGAGTTTGCACCAACAGTATGGTTTGTTTGCATCCCAAAATTACAGTTTCATGTTGCACTTGGTGGGGCACTTTCATCACAGCCTTCCTTCACCAGAACAGACAACAGTGGGAGTACTCAATAAGGGCAGTCGTGACTGATAGAAATATACACATATATATATATATATATATATATATATTCATTTATTTTCTGGAGAGAGCACATTGCAGTAGGTATTTTCACTGTGTGGCTTCAGGCTCCACTACAAAATAAGAATATAAAAATATTCAATAGTTTTAATAATATATAATAATGCAGTGGACAGGGATGCAGATTGCCTTGGACTCTAGCTTGATTATGATCTTAAAATACAAATCCCTGAAATTCATTTGTGCCAGCCTAACTTGCTTACTATGGAACAATTTGAGTCCGTTACTATGTTGACTCTTTATTACAGAACAAGATAATATGAAAAATGGAAATGAAAATATTCAACTTACCTCAAAAATTCTTTGTTTTCAAAGATAGTGTTATGTTAATGCTTTTGTTTGTTTATTTGTTTATTTAGAGCAATTTAAATAATAGTTTTGATTAAGTATGCCATGATTTGATATGCAGAAAGGAAATTAACAGGCTGCCAAATAAAAAATGCATGTATATTTGTAACGTCTGTTTTAAAAAAATAATTAAATTAAGAACTGAAGACATATGTAGAAGATATGTTCTGCAAATAGATATATCTTCATGGGTGTATTTGTCATATCTTTTTATAACATTAAGACAATTCATCTGATTGAGTACAGTAATCTTCTCGTAATACTAATATCATCTATAACTCACAAAATATGTTTTATTTTAGTTTGTTATCATGTGTTATAGAATAACTTGTCCTTTTACTTTGTTTGCTTATGAATTTAATCTCTAACTCTAGAGTATCTCCTTGTCCTTTTAATAATGATCACATATGCTCCTTTCAAAAAGTCCACACAAATCTTCAGCCAGAGCAAATTGCTGCAGTTCTGTAATTAAATGGTTATTGTAACAAATGGAGGCAGATGTCATGACTTTATTACCTGAAGTCGATTTTAGCTGCACGTTGTAGAATGGCATGGTATAGCTGATAACAAATACAGCCCATGCACATCTTTCCATGTGGAAATATGGCTGTGGATAAATACAAATGCAGAGAATACCAAAACTGTACTAATGCTGGAACTGAGCTACGACATATTTTTAATTCTGTGAGGTAATTCACTTAGGAATTTGTAAATATTATAGACTCCACAGAAAGGTATCAGTGACAAAATTGATTGTACAAAGAGCTCTACATGTGATCCTCCTACGCCAGGGCTGACCTGCTGGTGTGTTGTACGTGCAAGATACTGCCACCAACTATGGACCGGTTGCTGATATTTAGCTCTAAATATTTATGATGGTTTTCTCATCCCCTGCTGTTTTCTGCTTACATTATATAGGACTTAAGGACATTTTAATAAGTATTGGTTCTGTCAAGCAGCAATGGAAATATTTACTGAAGGCACTGATAACTCCTTTAGTTGATGGAAATTTCCTATCTATTCCTTCAAAATGCTGCAAGAGTATTCTGTGATCTCAAGCAGTAGTAAAAATTATGTAGAGCTTGCAGTCTTTCCTTTCCAAGTATACATGTACACTTAATATGTGTGGAAAAAACATTACACTGACAACTAAGCTTTGGGGGAAATCAGATATATTGTCTTCTACTTCACTGTATCAAGCCTGTAATCTTCAGTTATTTTCCCTTTTAACATCACACTCTGAAGCATACTTGATTAGATTGTCTAGTGGTAGGGAAGCATACGGAAAAAAATGGAATTATTACTTGCTAAAGAAAATAACAAACAGTAAATTAGGTCCAGTCTACATGCTGTTAGAGCACTGCTTGAACTACATTACTTGATTTTTTTAAATCAAATGCTTTATGATTTTAATTATAATATTTACTATGTGAGGGGATGGTTATAGAAAAGGTGCACTCACATATTGTGTTTTATTAACTCAGTACATAATATTGTGCATCTATGAAATACACTGAATATGTGGAAAAATACTGGTTTATTTCCTACCAAAATAAAAAATAGATAATTTTTTTGTGCAATTTTTAGTAGAGACTAGAAACCACCTTCTGTCTTCATAGTGTGATATTTTTCTTGATATCTTAATTCACTTAATTTTTTTGTTCATAGTAATTGTTCTGCTAATAGAAGTAAAACTATCGGCATAATTTTATTTTTGTTAATAGTTCTGAAGTAACTATACCTAGTTAGAAATGTTGTAATTCATATTCTGATTTTTATTAACTTCAATTACTATTCAATTGGAAGATTTAAGACTGTTGTTAACGTCTTAAGGACTTATACCAAACAAACCAGATCAGATTTTTCTACCACTAAATCTCCAGTATTTCAGAATTTAAATTAGTTGAAGAAATATTATCTTAGGGCCATTTGCATCCTTTAGCTACAAAGGTTCAACTAATGAAATTGCTTATCACACACATCCAGAAAAAAAATGAGACAGATGGAGGCATCAATTTCCAAACTATTTCCTTTAAAAAAAATGAGATTGCATAAGAAGATTTTTCCTATGACAAATTGTTGAAAGTTATATTTTTGATTAGTGAGAAACCCAGGTAAAAACTCTATATGTGTTATCTATCAGGTCCATAATTATTTCAGTGCCAATGTCCAACAGGACAACATATAAATGTCACAGTTCTTGGATACTGAAAACTTTTTTTTAAAAGTCATCAGTCTCAGTAGCTTGAAGCCATCCAGGAAACCATAGTTTTCCTTAATGTATGGTTCAGCAGTTTATTTTCAGCAGTATTATCTTTTTCTAAGAGAGGTAGCAGAAGATAACTGCTGTATTACCAAGAAAACCTACCACAAGTATTGTGAAGAAGTGTTCAACATTATTTGCATTATATGAAAGCTGTCTGAAATATCTCTTTTCAACATCTGACATATTTTAATAAATAAATAAATATGATAATAAAACTCCTTCCAGATAAGTCATATTGCTATATAATTCAATCTTTCTGCTAATTATGATTTTAATTGGGTACAAAGAAAATCATAATTTAAAAAAATAAAACACATTGAAAATTTTAATTGCCCAGGAATTTTACAATGCAATATGAAATACATTAATAAGAAATAGTTTTGTTTGATTCAGTTCCATAGTTTTAGTGCTTCTTTTGATGATAAAATGCCACTTTGAGAACTTTGAAAGGTCTCAACTCTCCCTCACAGAGTGGGACTTTGAAATCTCACAATATTTGTCAAGCAGAAAACTTCTCATTGTCTGAACTCTAGCAAACTATCTATGTACTTGAAAATTTGCAGAAACTGAACCATTGAAAAAAAAGTGGTTTAATTCTTCTGCATTCCTGAATTTCTGTTGTCCAACATACCTGACTGTTTTAATTCTGCACAGCGCACTTGTAATAAACCAGACCCTGACCATAAAGGTCAGAACTCCATACACAGAGATTACTCAGCCTCAACTGGTCAAACATTCTTTGTAGCTTCCCACCACTTGGCTAAAATTGGTTGATAGGCCAAAATTGTTTTGAAGTTAGAATGAAGGAAACAACCTGGGTAGATGGAATGCAGCAGGAAGGAACACAAGTGCAATTACTTGCAAGAGACTCACACAACACTTACTTTGAACATGCTGGTCTTTGCACCTCCAGAAAAATTACAGAGAGTAATGAATGAAGTTGCAAAGGATAAAGAATAACAGACATGGAGGTATAGTTCTCAAAATTCCATTGTTTTCTCTTGTGAATGCCAGACGACGTGCCAGGTCCTTTCTATGGTTAAAGCTCTACCTTGGCTCCAAATGACAGCTAACATTGCTTTAGGAGTGGCCAGTAATACATGAAGGTAGTGATCAGAATGCATCCTGGCAAAAATCCACTAAAATAAAATGAAAATATTTTTCTTCATTGCTGTCACTGTTTTTGAAAACTCAGGAAAATATAGGTCCTTTCTGTCATATTTTATTAGACAGAAGTTCCTGATCAGTTCATCATTACTGCACAAATATTATGAACTGCAATGAACTATAAACCTCCATATGTAAATAAAAGGAAGTGATGGAGAGTTAATTTTTGTAGTTTTGTGAAGTCATAGCTTAGTTTTACATATCAGATCTTCACAAACATCCTTTTGGAAGAGCAGGAGAACATGTGAGTATTGTCTGCTAGGGAAATAAAAGTTCGTCCTTCCAAAGAGGGGGAGAGACCTTGAGCGTATGTGACTAAAGTTAAGTATATTTAGTCACACTCCACTGTGAGTGAAATCATACACTTAAAACTGCAAATGAAGTTTTGAGATAAATTCACCTATGATCTGCAATCCATATGATATTTAGCCCCTCAAAAATTGAACCAAATTTACCACGTTTTTTTTAAAGTTGTTAATCAGTATCTTCAACTAGACAGTTATGATTAAACAACTGCATTGTGAATATTGTATGTTTGGCTAATCTTTTGTTTTAAGGAAAAGGGAGGACAATCCCAAGAACAATGGGCTGTCTGGACAAGAGCCATCAGGAGTGAAGTCAGCAGAACTGTGCGGTAAGGGGGAAACATAATTCCGGCAGTGGGAGATCGTGACCGCTGACTCATTGACGAGTGACAGATGTAGCTAGCAAATAAAGTTCCGAGTACTAACTAATGAAACAATTATGTAAACTGCAATAAATGAATGCTGATATCTTTATTTGCTATCATGTAGAAATAATGTAAAGCTTTGATTATCTGGGGGTCAGATTATTTTGTGGGTTACCACCTAACTCCCTAGTTTGTACAAACGAATAAAAAGAAGAAATACCTCACCTCAGTGTGTGAATTGGCCCTTGCCACTGACTAACAAGCCAACATGCAGGACAACACATATAAGGAAGCAAATTATGTATGATTCACTACCACCTTTTAATTGAGTTGTACAATCAACCAGCTCTCCTTCAGAATAATTGCCTGCAGAAGCACTCAAATCTGTAATTCCTTTAGAGTGATGATAAATGTTAAATAATTGCTTATAATAGAAACTATTACAAACATAATTCTGAGTCCATAAGGACTAAATTAAAATGTAGATGTTAATCTCTATCTTCCTGCAGTCTACAATGATTTTGAGGAGGTTCCTATGTATAGATGCAGTGTAACTTTCCAACGTTGATTAAAACTGTTCATTATGTACTGCGGTAGTAAATGTCTCATTTGGGTATTATGTTTACTGTTGACCTTTTTAGCCAAGCTCTATTTCCAACTATGAGTGTGGGAGTGTGGAGTTACAGGATGTAGGTAGCAGGGCAATAGATCTTGAGAGCCAGAGTGACCTTCTGTCTTTGGTCCGGAAGAAGTCCTGGGACCCATGAAAAACATCCAGGTCACGGGTGATGTGGAAGAGGAGTTCATTGTGGGTCTGTGAGCTACTGGACCTGTCAGAAGTGAAAAATATCATTTGTTACCTTAAAAGGTATTGTTTACATCTTACCATAAAAGGTAATACTTTAGAACCAAGTTGGGTGATTGGTATTCACTGTGGTGTAGAACTAGTTCCTGTTTGTGTGATGGTATATAAGTTATTTTCACTACACAATAAATCTGTCTTTTCTCTTTCCAGACACCACCATCCCATGAAGTCAGCATCTTCTTAATTCCCGCATGGAAGACCAAAGAGGAAGGCAAATCATGAAAGCAAGAAAGTCCATGTGCAAGACAAAGTTGATACCAAATGTTTTATCCAGCTAGAGAGTGACTTCATTTGAAAGCTAGAGGCTGTCCAGCCACACATCAGTTAGATCTCTATTTCCTGACTTGATTGTGTTTTTCACTTTATTTTGTGGACAGATCACTTGGTGGATGAACCAAGGAAAAGCAGCAAAGTTAAGTGTCCTTATGGAATTAGTTCTGACACACTTGATTACTGTCAAGTGTCTTCCATAGACATAAATGAAACAAGGATTTTGGTCAGCAGAAGTTCCTTGTTATCAGGAAAGATGGCAGAAACAATGCCCAGGCTTAGAAGATAAATATGACTTGCTAAGGCTGAACAGCTGAACTACTCAAGTTTTCACAGACAATCAATTTTGTCATATAAGTCAGTAAGCTAGCATATATAGATAGAAACATATCCAAAATCCTTTGAAATCAATGGATATCACTACAGAGCTTCGAATGAGCTCTGTCATAGATCTTCATATGTAATCGTCTGTGACTTCATGTGGTCACATACTACTAATAGATAAAAGGCAAAGAAACTATGTAAATTGACTTTTTTTCTGCGAATATGTTTAATAGAAATTGCTATTCCAAAGTAATCACACTGTAAAAGAATCACATGTAAAGAAGCAACTGTTAAAATGTAACCAAATATAGAGAAAGTTCAGATCTAACTCAGGTACTGCTATCAAAGTAGTAGGACAGAATAGGCATATTAGTACTTATTCATTAATTTCCTTGATGATATCTCTTGCCTAATAAACTTACTGAAATTTTAATCAAAGTGTACATCAGTCCTTGCATGTTGCTGCTTTCTCTCTCTGTTCTCAGGAGGTTGCATGAGTCTTACAAATCAGAGTGAGGCAAAGTAGTAAACAAGAGCTGCATAGCACTAGTAGCAGCTATAAATATAAGCATCTTTATTAGAGTGTAAACTAAACGAAAACCACAGGGTCATAGATATGCTTACATGGGAATGACAGAACTGTTATTGACACATGGAACTGACAAAAAGAAAAAAGCTTTCATAAAAGCTTTCCTGCAACATATATCCCTTTCACAAGAATTTTTTTCCTGATAAAGAGAAAAGCAGTGCTCAGAATACATGAATTAGAAGTGGCAAATTAGGGCAGATAAATGCAGCAGATGGAATGAGTTTGCCTCATTGTATCAGACCGCTTTGGAAAGCAAAGTCAAATATGTTTTCTGATTTCTCCTTTGAGGCAGCTCACCTCAAATACTAGAAAGACACTTAAATTTAAGCAAATATACAAGAGGTAGTTATTTAGGCTCCCTCAGAGCAGTCAGTACACCTCTAGGTCTTGTTACAGAGACCTTCAGTGTCCTTTTATGTAAGGGAGGGCTCCACTGAGTCTCCAACACCAGATAAGTATAACATCTAACACCAATGGTTTCATTTATTTGCTTGAACACATAATGTTATTTCAGATACACATTATTCAGGACATGTAGACAGTTTGCAATATATGACAAAAAAACTTACAAAAGTCATTCAAATATGGAAAGGCAGCTTAAAAGCTGGAGGGGATCTTAGATGGGACTAGGTAGCTTGCAGCATTTAGATACTACAGGTTTCTTCACTTCACAGCTCAGTTTCAGCTCCTTGCTCTGTAGCATGCCCAGGAAGGTTAAGTATCAAATGGTAAAAATGCAAGGAGAAGCCAGATTTTCAGAGAAGGATTTAACTGTGGAGCAGTAGTGCCTTTGCTAGTAACAGGCCATAAGCTTGGTACTGAGTTTGCAAGGCCTGGGACTAACTAGCTTTGCTAGAATTTTTCATTGCATGTCTGCAGCTTTGTTTTGGTAATTTTCTCTGCAAGTTACTTGAGAAAGGAATCTCGATCCATCCTGCTCTGGCCAGTTTGATGCCAGTGCCAGAAAGTGATACTGGAGCCTGAAGAGGGATTTCAAGCCATCAGAAGAACATGTGAAGAGCATCACAAAGGAACTCCAGCCACTTCAGCCAGTAAGTTGTCTTCATGGGAGCACTAGTTTAAATGTTTTTATAACAATGTATGTATAATGGGGAATAAGAAAGATGAGTTGGAGATGTGAATTTGCAGGGCTATGGTCCTATTGGCTTCACAGCTGACTGGTGTGATGAAATGAAAGGTGTTCCTCTCTGGAAAGATTAAAATTGGGAGTGAGATTAAAATTGGGCAGTGGAATCAAGTGCACCCTCAGCAAGTCTGCTGATGACACCAAACTGTGTGGTGCAGTTGACACCCTGGAAGGAAACGATGCCATTCAGAGGGACCTTGACAGGCTTGGGAGGCGGGCTCATGCAACCCTCAGGAGATTCAACAAGGCTGAATGCAAGGTCCTGTGCATGGGTCAGGGCAATGTAAAGCACAATAACAGGCTGGGCAGAGAATGGATTGAGAGCAACCTTGAGGAGAAGGCCTTGGGGGTCACATCACATATCAGTGATTCTGTGACTCTGTAACAGTAAGGCTTGTGTTTGACTGTGTTGCAAAGTTTATTTTTCTGGTGTTCATTTGTGTCTTGCACTGGTATAGTTTGATATGGATATCTGTAACGAGAAGTTTCTCTAGGCAAAAAGACAGATTTATGTCTCTAGTGCAATAATGTCGTGTAAAGAAATACAGTACAATGCAATACCAGGGAAACAGCAGGGGTGTTGTGAAGTGATGGCACAGAACACAACAGAGAGCAGTTCATGCATGGAATGATAAGAGGTAGGGCAGAGATGTGTATGGCAATATACATCTCACCAATTGTCAGTTAAAAGAAATAAAAATCAGGAGCAAGATAAAATTAGTTTTAGGGGTAAAAAGGAGAGCAATGAAGAAGTATATAACATAAGCAAAAAACACCATATATAGTAAATTTATATGTAATATAGAGCTGAAGAACTATGAAGAAAGCAACCTATGGATTCTGAATATTTTCCCAAAAGCATTCCAGAGGTTTATAACTTGTTACAGTATCCAGTCATCTTAAACCAAAAATAAACCTTAAAATCCAATCTAGTCTGAAACTACCCACCTCAAAAGGAGTTGTGGAAGAGTAAGATCAAGAAAAAAGGTAAAAACCAAGAAGGGTGCGTATTATAATTTTAATTTTATTAGTAGTATCATGTAGGGTTTTTTTCTATATAGAAGTTATTTTTTAATACTTAGACCTAGAAAGATATCTTGTCCTGACTTGGAATGCCAAGATTTCAGTTATATTCACAATAAATTCTTGACTTCATGTAGAAGATACACGAAACCTTTAGTTTAGTAGACATGACAAACACTGATAAGAACTTGCCTCCCACAGTATTTTGACAGAAGGTAACTGTGCTTCCTATGCTGTTCACATACAAAACTCAGACAAAGCATTGGCTTAAAGCCACTCGGGATTATGTTGTCAAATCTATACTGAAAAGGAAAACATAGCTCTTTCTTTGAAGTATGTATTCTGATTTCACTATAAACAAGACTGAGGTTTTTAGGAATGTCAAAATAACCTCTTTTTGGGTGAATCCACTCTTTATGGTAGAAATAAAATCTGAACACCCAGGCAACTCAACAAACACAATTACATAGGACACCCATTTTACACTGGTAACAAACAGGACATGTGCTCAGACTGCTTTGTGTTTCTGCTGTCTTCTATGTACACTGAAGTATTTCAGATTTCTGTAGTGAAGGTCTTCAATCTATTAATGGGAGTGTTTTGTGAAATTATTCCTGAGCATCCTTCTATATCTATATTACATGACTGCCTATGGGGATAGGATTCAAAGAATGGAGAGGTTTCTTTGAGGCTTGTGTAAGCCATTACACACTGACAGAATAAAAACCCATGTTCTGAGTGGGATGGAAACACTATTCCTAAAGAAAGAATTCTTTCTAAATTTCCATCAGACAATCTAACCCACATCTCTCTCTGCACACTGCACTACTTGAGGAACTCAAACCTACAAGCATGTAAGGAAATCTCTTTTCACGTTTCTTAAACACTATTCCCTATTCAACCTATACTAAATATCACTAGGATTTTCAACCTTTGGAAAAGTAACTTTTTGAGGCTGACAGTAGTTTTTGCTCTCAAAATCTTATAGTGGGCAAAAGGAAATACACCATATAGATGAAGCTAAAAGTTTCTTACTCCAGTTTGTATCTGAGCACTAGAACAATCTAAATTATTTAATTAAGATCTAGATAACTCATTCATAAACTAGTTAAAAATGTTATGAAAAGGCTTTCAAGTTTCTATGCCTCGGACATACTGTTAGATCCCCCCTATTCCCTGAGTCATAGAGCTGGTAGTTTCAGTCTTCAGTTAGCAGAATAGGAGGGAGGGCTAATTCCCAGGTTTCACCAGCACACCGAGGCTTTCACTGGCAGAAAATCATGCTCCTGGTGGGAATTTCTCCTTCTCCATCCTTGATATCATGTTGGGGCTACTTTTATATGTTCTTCTGCCACATCCTACATTCTTTTCACTGATACCAACCAAAGTTTGAAAGTTGTGCAGTAGCCTTTCTCAGCCTCACTCTACCTAAAAGGCAGTGTGTTAATGTATTGGGTTTGTGAGGCAAGGTTCAGGTAGAGGGGGAAGACTACAGGGATTGCTTCTGTAAAAAGTGGCCAGAAGCTTCCCCTATGTGCAATAGGGCAGATGCCAGCCAACTGCCAGATGGACCTACCACTGGCCAAGGCTGAGCTCTCAGTGACAACGGTAGCACCTCTGGGATAAGGCATCTAAGAAGGAAAAAGATTTGCTGCACAAGAGCAACAGCAGGCAGCAGAGAGAATGAGAGTATTTGAGAGAAAAACTCTGCAGACACCAAGGTCAATGCAGAAGATGTGGGAGGAGGTGCTTCTGGTGCTGGATCTGGGATTCCTCTGCAGCCTGTGGAGCAAACCATGGTGAGGCAGCTGTGCCCCTGCAGCCCATGGAGCTCCACAGTGGAGCAGAGGTCCACCTACAACCTGTGGTGGATCTCAAGCCAGAGCAGGTGGATGCCCAAAGGAGACTATGACCCTGTGGGAAGCTCATCCTGAAACAGGTTCCTGACAGGAACTGTGGGCCCATGGAGAGATGAGTCTACACTGGATTCAGTCTGCTACAGAACTTGTGACCCCATAGGGGACCCATGCTGCTGAAATGGTGCATAAAGAACTGCTGCCCATGGAAGGGATTCACACTGGAGAAGTTCATAGAGGACTGTCTCCTGTGGGAGGGATGTTACCCTGGAGCAGGGCAAAAGTGAGAGGGGTCCTTCCCCTGAGGAGGAAGAAGCAGTAGAAACAATGTTTGATGAACTGACTGTAACCAGCATTCCCTGTGCCCCTGCACCACTGGAAGGAAAGAAATTGGCAGTGTAGTTAAAGCCCAGGAAGAAGTGTGTACAGAGCTGGTCAGTGCTGTTTGCTGTTAACAGTTGACTTCATTGTCATTTGACTTCAATCCTAAATCTTAATTTTACCAAAATACTTTGAAATAAGGCAAGTAAGACAACAGAGGAATCTAAATAAACTCATGCTAGTTTTAGGGGCCAATCTTGTGACTAGTCTTGATGCATGCACATACAAATCTATAATAAGGGTGATATAACATTTAGTGCTTATAAATTCATCATTCTTGACAACATTACAAGCTTGATCATTTTATTCACTTGTTAGCAGAGGATGAAATAGCACCAGGATTGCACACAGTGAATCCTCTGCATAAGAGTGATGGGTGTAAATCAGGGGAGGATTTGACCATGGTATGATTGATGTAACGTTTCTAGCCAACTGTTCTTAATTCTTAATGTGCCTAAATGTATTTACATACAAATGTAAATACATTTGCATCAGCATAGTGCTAACTGGGGACAATATATTTGTGTCTTTAACAAGCCATCTCCATAATGGGACATAAAGGCATGCCAGCTTCCATCACCAGCCATTTTTGGACCCATAATTACTTAGTTTGTATTACACATCAGAAGACAAATAGTATCTTTGGGGGTCTATTAAAATATTCCCCCAAAGACTAAATGGTTTCTAGTATTGAATTAACACCGTCTTTGTTCTGGTGCATGACAAATAAGACAAATCTTGGGCAAATATCAGATTAGGAGAAGATAAAATTAACCTATTACAACCACAATTAGTATTATAGGAGTAGACCTCTTTTCTTTGTAGCTTCAGTGTCCTGCTGACAATTTACTCAAATTTACTCAAATGAAATAAAATGTGATTTTTTTATCTGTCATTGGGGGTTTTAAGTTACTATAGTCCATGAATAGGACTGCTAGGTGAAACGGCTACTTTTTCAAACAACAATTGATAATAATAGAACATCATAATGTATTGTTAAAGCTTATTATTTGAGCCAAGTTCCAAAAGGAGAAAGATAAAAATGTACATGAATAGTCATTAAACTAACTTTATAAAAGTGTTATGAATATTTCTATTGGTATGTCCACTATATATAGAAAAACTAGATAGGATGCGGAAAAATGAGTCACCAAATTCTAAGTTGCTTTATAAAAAGTCATCATCAAGGGACTTATGTTTCAGATATAGAACACAAATGATAGACTTAACATTATTGTGCCATACATCACTATGTGGTCAGGCTATATACTGGTAGTATTTCCTGATTAAATTCACCACAATTTTTTCACTAAACTTGTGACAACTTAGGACGGCAGTGAGGAGTCAATATACCTATTGTGTTACCTATATTCTAGAAAACCAGTGTGTCTTACAGTGCCACTGTCGTTGTTTAATAATTCATTCTCTCCCTATATCTTGTCAAACTATCTATGATATGCTTGGCTGTTAGCTTGGACACGCGGCCAAGTTCTAACAAACATGACCAGGCTGAAGTAGATACAGTAGATCAACTGTCATTACTGTATCACTAGAATTCATCTACAAACTATCAAAAATTACTCATGATTCATTCCAATTTCTACCTGGTGCGTGTATCTGTCATATCTGTCGGTGGGATCTTGTCTTTCTGTTGTAGGACGTTTATGTATATCTCCTCGTGTTCAAGATGGCAGAAGTATTGATTTCTTGCAGTAGCTTTTTAGAGCCTGGCTTCTCTAAAACTAGTTTCCATTCCCAAATTTGTTTATACCTTAAGTCTGTTTAATTAGGACCTAGGAAATCTCAGTGTGGTGCTTCCAAAATGTAGAAATATTGATGTATTTTAACATCACTGTTAAAACCAAAACCAAATCAAACAAAAAAAAAAACCCAAAACCTCAAGAGCAAAATTATCAAATCCAAAACAAAAATGCAAACTCAAACCAAATAATTTCCAGTTTTTCTTTCTTTCATGCTTGGCTGTCTCCTCATATGCTCTCATGAGGTGATGTTTGGCAAGTCTCAATCACCCACTTTCTTCATTGGTAGCTAATTTCCTAATCCTTGAATTTGTAGTAGAGCAAAGTATCTTTCATTCCATGTGCTGACTTTGTTTTGTTTCTGTCCCCACTCTATGTGTTCCTCAAGCAGTCCCTACCAAATGTTCATTATCCTTTGGTGGCATGCAAAAAAATGTCCAGATAAAACAGGAAAGTCAGTTTTCTCCACTTCTACAGCCCTGTTGTCTCCCTGTCCTCCCCCTTCTAGGCAATGAAAAGAATGGGAAAACACATTTACAAGAAAAGAGAGCTGAAATGACCATAGCTTCTTCAATTCTCACTAACAGAGCCTAACAGCATCCATGTCCTCAATACTGCTACAGAGTCTTTTATGCTTCCTTCCTTTCTATCTCTTTCTTCATGCAGCTGTTCTAACCCTTAAGTTTGTAAGGGGGTTCTCACCAGTACTTAATTGTTATGTTAACCATATCTTTCCTGATTTGATAAAAGGATCTGAATTCATGTCTAAGTTTCCCAAAAAAGTAGTTCAAGAGAGATGATTGTTCCTTTGGCCTGTTTTCAAACAAGTCAAAACTGTCCTTTAGCAGGATTGAAATCAGAGATGTAAATTCTCCTGAATGATTTGTATTCCATCACGACACCCCCAGGTTCTTATATAAGGCTTGATTGCCATTGTTAACCCGCTATGACTTCTAAGGGAGTCCATCTAAACTGTGAGAGGAGAGGAAGTAGGATATTGTGCTGAATGCCTCATGATTTGATGCAAGATTTGATGCATGCCCTAGCTTCAATAAAATCTTCCAAGAAAGGGACTTTGTACTTACAGCTTTCCAAAGAGATGGCCTTAAATTTGAACATCTGGTGCATCTCTATTCTGGCACTTACAGATTAGACATTATGCTTTTAAATTTTACAAGGAAAGAAGCTGTTGATGTATCTATGCTCTTAGTTATATTTTGACACTGGCTGTTTTCCATGGTGCTCTAAGCGGTTTCTCTGCTGGCACTGGCACCAGCTTAGATGTTGGGAAAGAGCTGTACAAGTGACACTGGTTACAGTATAGGGCAGGAAGACAGAGAAGCATATGTGAGACATTGTGGCCTAAATAGTGTGAGTGCTAGGGATGGGTAAGGCAGGTTAAGACAATGTCCTGGTTTCAGCAAAGACAGAGTCAAATTTTTTGCCATAGCCATGAAGAAGTGAAGCCTGCAGCAGTGTGGGCTTGTCTAGGCTGTTATTCTATCCCACCTCACATCATTGCTGGGAGGACACAAGTAAGAGACTCTGGGTTCTGGGAAGAAGGTGGGCATGGTTTCCTGTCAGGGGAAAGGGTGGTGTGCAGAGCGTCTGCCTGCAATTGTCTTTTATTTCCCTGGGCTTGGTGAATATTTTTGCATGCAAATCACCCTCTCTTTGTACACTTTTGTTATTAGTAGTGTTGCTGTTAGTGTTTGTTTTCTTATCTCATTGTTGTTTCCAGTAAATTGTTCTTATCTCATCCTGTAATCTCTGCCTTTTGCCTTTCACCAGAGGCGGAGGGGAGGGGAGTGGCTTGTAGTTTTCAATTTAGTGAGAACACAAAGTTGGGAAGTGTTGTTCGTAAACAATGACAGACAATAAACTACTGTTTGAGTTCATTCTGTTCATAAGAGCTGAACAGAGGAGGAAAATTCCTAGCCAGTACACTCTCCTTAGCTCTCACCCCTCCCCTAACCTAAAAGTCAATTTGATTTTTTCAGAATTGAACTAGACTGTGAACATGCATATTAACATTGTGGATGATAATGCAGGGCAATTGTGCAACCAGAATATAATTAATTAAAGCAATATTTATGTGTCTCCAGGATTACCAGAGGCAAAAATTTTGGACAAGACTAAGCCAAGATGTTTCTACATTATCCTTTCTACTTTCATTTGTATTTGTAGGTATTGCATTTCACTTTGTCTTCAACACTTACATTTAATGCTGTCTTCAAAGATTTTAGGAATCGCTGAAAAGCACATACAATCTAATACGTAGGAGAGCCCGACACTTATTTCCTTAAGTTTTGCTTAAGATCTTCAACAGTGACAATCTGTTAGACTACAAAGGCTGTTATATTTGTAATCTGTACATTATTGTAATGTAGCAAAAACCATTAACTTCAACCTTTCCCAGCATTAAAACACTAGCAAAAGGCAAAAACTCAGCTGATTAGTCTGGTTTTACAAAAATTGTCAACAGCTATTCTTTATCACTTCTGCCTCTGAATGAAAAATCTGTTCAGCAAAAGCAATTCTAAAATGAAATCAGGTTACTTGGTAACATGTTAAATACAAAAAAAGCAGTTCCTACTGCCACTGCCTAAATAGTCAGAACGAAATACATAACCAACGCAGATTTGACCCCAGCTCTAATACCTCTTTTCCCATTGTGTTACTCTCTAGAACTATCGTCAGTGGCTACCAAGTTTCTTACAATCATTAATAAACTGTGTTTAAATCAACAAGTTTTAAAAGCTTTTGTACAAATTGATTCTTGCTTTTAATGTCAAGTGAATTTAAGAAAGTATGTGAAAGCTATAATCATCTTCTACTCTGAAAACTCCAAATCTGTGTTTGCTAGTTTGTAAAACTATCATGAATCCTATTTCAGAGAACAAGTATCATTCTACTTCCTCAGTTTCCTTCCCAGCATCACTTACGTTGAAAAGAAGATGAAACATCCAGTCAGAGTCTGAGCTATTTATTTTTGACACTTTATGGCAGTTTTATCAAACAACTTCAGGGACATTTCAGAGTGATGCCAGAAGTAAGTTAACCCAAATATAAACAGGATCAATATAATTTTATAGTATATGAATTACCATACACAGACTTAATATTTATGTTCATTTGAGCAGAAGCAGATTGCAATTTGGGCTTATACAGCATCTTTCATATTGAAGATATCTTAGAGCAAGTTACAATCTAAGTTATATACTAGCAAGGCACTGAGTATGAAAGTAAATATGTGCTCAGCAATAGCTCACATATATCTGTAGAGATTTTTATTGAGGAAAAGATGTTAAACCTCCATTCCTTTTCAAATATGCCACAAATTGAACAACACAAATGATCAATCACTAGGGTTATAAAAAAATGCATTAATTGAACTACATAGATATTGCCAGATCTTAAGCTTTCAGACATTTCACAAAGACCTTGCAGAAATACTTGGTTCTGTGAGCAGTCACTGAACGACAGACACTTTACTGTGTTAACATGGTCTTGTGCAGATGGTCCTCTAGGGGCTGACCTTTCTCCTAACAGTAATCTTACTTAGTTCATGGAATGATCCATATCCTAGTGGGACTTCACTAAGCTTTGAAAGCTGATCTTTTGTTTGGAATTCATACATCATATTTTCTAAGAAACAGCTGCTTCTTAGAAAAAAAAGTTCTGACAAGTTTGCAGAGCTCTAAGAACTTTCATTTGTCTCTGCATTGGCTTTTTGGACACTATTTGTAAACAACATTTTATTTCTTGCAAGCATTCATATTTTGTCTCTGTTTTCAGGCTGCCCACATCTCTTCTGCATTATTTCCCAGGCAGCAGTTAATATTATTGCTAGAGTATGGGTTAGAAATCTTACAAGAATATTCATAAAAATTCCTGCCCTAAGCCAATCAACATGCTTCTGAGAATTCTTCTGAACTTCAGATATCCACAATGTGCCTTGAAGACATTTTTCTGTGGCGTTTGTAAAGTTTCCAAGCCTTATTACATTTGAAAATATGAATCAATAAAATCTGAAGTATTCCTTGAGACCTCTCAGATAATGTCACATTTTTCCTCATGCTTCAGCAGAAACTCCAGCAGTTCTTTCCTGCGAGAAAATCCAGAGATGGACTTTGGGGGGGATAAAGAGAAGCTGAGATACTGGTCTCTGCTTTCTCATAATTTTGCTATTAGACTTGAGGACCGCCCATCTTTTTTAACAACCCTCTCTTTGACTATTTATAGGCCAGATTTTGAGTTCTTGCCTGTCTTGAACTCAGTCAGTATTCAACAAAGAACAGAACAAAATGGCTTTTTCTTTCCTTTTAATTTATCTCTATTGTCTTCTGAGAAGTAGTTCTTCGTGAATAGTCTCCCAGCTGTCCAATGGCACCAGTTCTCACCAGACCTATGTCCATCCAGATGTGTCCCTGGTGTTAAACTGGCAATTTTTTCTTGACAGTGAGCATTTTCAAGACAGCAACAGCAAGTACACATAATCTCAGTGCCAGATGGCTTTTGCATACTGCCTAATTTCAATTCCATAAGGCTCAAATTGTAATTATACATTTCACATTCATTACTGCTTCCCTCTACATATAATGTATTTAAGTGCATTCTGACATAGGAATACATTTATGAGGTATGGTAAACCCTTTCATAGGACCGACATCTCCATTTTCTGGTTCAGAAATAATAATGTCATCTGCATGAAATATCCTCATCATTTGCTTAGAAATTCTGCTTAGTCAGGTATTTTGGGGACTTTGGTGTTCAATTAAGTTTCATATTGTTAATGTTATTGTGATACATTTGACTGCAATTCTCCTAGAAAAATTATAAAAATATCACTGAGACATAATTGGATGAGAGAGAATCATTTCCTCAGAAAACTTTTCTTGAAAACTCACCATAGTATGTATGCACTTATTTTAAAAAAAACTGTAAATTACTGACTTAGGAACTGAGATTTACTATACACAAAGAAGAATAATATCTTTCCAGGTAGCATGATATCAGATTGTACCTTCGTGCATTTGTTTGAAACATACTTATTTTGGTCACACAAACCCATTATTTTGAGCATGGACAGACCGGTGACAAAGACAGATTATTGTAAATGAGCATTTACAACAGTCTCCTTTAGAAAGCATTCAGGATTTGCAGATAAATCACATTTCAGATTATGTCACTCACTACTCCCCTTCTTGTATTAAAATTAACTCCACTGACAGGAAATATCCTGTTACTTATACTAAGTTGTGACCTTAATTAGGTGTGAAAATAAATTAAACATATCTCTGTGCCCAATATCTGATGAATATATGGCATGGACATTAATTAAAGTTTCAACAGTTTGGTTAAGAATATATTACTTCTGTTGATTAGGCAGACCTGCAAAAGGGTTATTATGGATAGCAGTAGCCATCTCACCTCAGCACTATGCATGTACTTCCAAGAGATTTTAGAGATACATATTTATTATATGTTCTATCTAGAAGTTAGAAAAATTGTATTGACCATAATATCAATGTAATACTAGTAATGCAGACGTCTTGTTTAGAGATGTTTACAAATAATTATGGATAGTATACTATTCTTTGTTATTTTTATTGCAATCAAAAATTAGAGTAGTATCATCAATCCACTGCTCTGTATATCACGTTCATTGAAAAAAACTGCAAAGAATATTTCATCTCTCTCTCTAAACACAACCTCCTGAAAAACCTTAAAATATTTTCAATTGTAATGTGGAGAAAAAGGATTCAAAACAAAAGTTTAAAGTGCTCTAACAAAATTCTCTTAATAGCAGTTTTGCAACTGAGTACTCTGTTCAAATATGTCAGCTATTTCAGTTGTATAATGATCATTCAAGCAGGTTTTGAAATATTTAAAAATGTCTATATTTAAACAAATAAATTAAAACCCAGTGTTACAAATTAGCAGCCTAGTGAAACGTTTGTAATTAAATGTTCATTTTCAATTCATATTTATACACTTTTACAACACATTTATACATCCGCATTCTTGTTTTTTACATATATTTATATCTATATACAGAAGATACTAAATTTCAGAGAAACAAAACCAAAATAAGATCATCATTTTCAAAATAAGAACTCTGCATCTAAGAGAGAATGGAGACAAAGTGTGTTCTGAGTTTCTGTGGACTGAAATATCAAAATGGATTAACCCAGTATTTCTTGGAAGAAGAGCTGCACTATGAAAAAAAATTGTTTCTTTCAAATTTTTCTAAATGAGGAAAACTATTAACTGAATAATATGTTCAATTTGCCTGAAAAAAATTCTGACCAGTTTAGTTGTTTGTGGTACTGAACAATTGCTATGGAAACTTGGGTTTTCTTTTCAGTGTTTTGTAGTATTCACACAAATACAACATGATTTCAGCAATTAAGAGATTGGAACAAATGGTTTTTTCTAGTACAAGACCAGCTAATTTAAAGGATAAGTATACCGCTATATTAAACAATGATTTTCTGATGGGCTAAAAATGTGAAATATTTACCAGATTTACTCTAGCTGAATATTAAAGACTGCAAGTGGAACTACCATGTACACTTGCCTTTTTTCCTAAAAAAAACTGGGAATGATATGAGAATATTTCAGATATCTGTTAACCGGAAATTTGGTATTTATTTTAAAAGAATATATATTTAATTAGCCCTTGACACTGTGTAAGCTCAGCAGTAGTGAAGATGTCCCTGTATTACCAACACTGTTTTCAGCACAAATTCGAAACACAGCCCCATAATAGCTACTGTGAATAAAACTATCTCTGTCTCACCCCAAACCAGCACACGTATACAATAAATAATTTAGCACTAAGGGTGCTTTTGCTAAGCTCTCTGGGTTACTCGGTGTTTATTTAATTTACAATATAAAAAGTAAATTGGTAACCTTGTAGTTATATCTTTCTAAGATTACAGAAAAAGCCTTAGAGAACCCATATTAGAGGTGAAAGTGGCACAGGATCTGGCTGGGGTGGAGGTAGCTTTCCCCATAACAGCTCTCATTGTATTGGTAGCTGGAATGGCATTGGTAACACCAACAGTGTTCTGACCACTGCTGAGAGCTGCTCCCACAGCATCAGCACTGTCTCCCCAACATTCCCATAGCCCCAAAAGCCAGCAGTCTGGGAGTGGGCAAAAGGCTGGAAGGGGACAGAGCCAGGACAGCTGACTCGAGATATTGCATACCATAGAGCATTGTGCTCAGCAATAAAAGCTCAGAGAAAAGAGGAGACAGAGGGGGCATTTGTTATTAAGGCTTTTGTCTTAGCAAGAGATCACTAAGCACACTGAGGCCCTATTTACCAGGAGATTGCTGCACAATGACCACTGATAGGAAGTAGAAAAGAAGTCCTTTTTACTTAATCTCATGTGCTTGCACATTCGGTCTTTTTCTTTACTGAATTGTCTTTATCTCAACCCATTTTCATTTTATTTTCTCCATCTGAGATGAGTGATTGAGGAAGCAGCTGGGTGGATACACGGAAGCCAGCCATGATATTTAAGTTATAATACAAACTGGAATGATTTCTTAATCTTTTACATTGTTTCATACTTTTAAAAGCCATTAGATGAAGAATGGGTGGCTCTCAATCCTGCTTCAAAGAAATTGAATGTGATTGAAAAAGATATATATTTTATTTTAGTTAGAAAAGTATTTTGAGATAATGCTGCCTTTCTTAGTGATGGAGAGAAGAAAAATTAAAGGAATTTTTAGTTCTAAACATTGTGGTTTGTGATTTGCCCACATAGACTCTTGACACAAAAGTCCAAATAAATAGGTCACTGTAAGTCATATATTTACCATGCATTTTATTTCAAAGCCTAATTGATTTACTGGTGTGAGGCACTGAGAGTTTCAGAACTTAATTTCACTTCAAAGTAATATTTTTAGGGGATTTTTTCTGACCTTCTCATGAAGATTTGCAAAGTTCTATTAAAGATATTAATTTTAGTGTCCTTTGTAATGATACATTTTAAAACAATAATACACATTCACTGCTCTTGAATGCATCTTTGCAGATATATTAAAAATATCTAATTATTTTTCTGTCTGAGAACAAGAGGGTTTTTTGTCCTTCTATATTATATAAGCATTATTTTTCTACCTGTGTCGTAGATTCTGAGATAATAAGCCAATATATTGAAAAACTAGGAAAAAAGTACCAAATGACAGTTTTAATGTATGTTATACTCAATGGGAATGTTGCCTTCTGATTTCAATGTGGTTTGCAGTCTTGAATTTCAAAGGTATTTTCACATTTAGTAATTAAATTTTTAAAGGAAAAGTTTGCTATTTCAGAGACTTTCAGGTGATTAAGAGTATTGAACTATGTTCTTATTCTGAGAGTATTTATGGGGAATCATTTCCATTGACCCAAGTTAGGAATCTAAACGTAGGTCTTGTCTAAATCTGACACATGCTATCCTTTTTTTATTTTTCCTAAGAGAGTTTTCTGCTGGGTAAATATCCTTCAGGGATTAATTTCACTGTGGCATCAGGGAGTAATCAGTATCATCAAAAGGAAAAGGATTGTCAACACGTATAAGTGGGATGATGGCAATGCTGAAGTAAATAGGCATAAACTGGCACTGAACAGCACTAACAGAGACCTGATTTCACACCATATTTTTAAATTTCTAAATTTATAAATTGCTCTGTTTTTTCCTCTCTGGGCCCTGACTATATATAAAATATGTATGTAAAAGTTATATCAGAAGATAGAGGAGATTGAGATACCAAAAGCAAGTTGGTGAGCTACTTTGAAACACATAGTTTCACTAGAACTAAAACTTTTGCCAAAGTCCATTTTCCCCAGCTGAGTGAAATAAAGAACAATGCATTTTAAACTTCATGTGTAAGAACTAAAATTGAACATTTAGTTATAGAACACACTATTACTGGTAGAAATCTTTT
The DNA here is from genome assembly GCA_013397795.1 of Orthonyx spaldingii. Lineage (NCBI taxonomy): Eukaryota > Metazoa > Chordata > Aves > Passeriformes > Orthonychidae > Orthonyx > Orthonyx spaldingii. The sequence goes on from VZTJ01005971.1 coordinate 46,198, forward strand.
CTCTTAATGGAGAAGTAATACATGTTTTTAATATATTTTCCCAAGAAAATAACGTTCAAGAAATTCCATCATGAATAAAATATGTTAAAACTCATTCTTATTAGCTGTCAGATTTATTTATCTAAATAAAGTACAGTGGAAGGTGGTTGCCATAGCTACAGCAGAGCTCTGGAATAATTTTGCTTCTTCTTAATTGTTGCATATTTGTGTATAAACAGCTTAAGAATATCTTACAGTTTTAGTCTGAGACCTTAAAGCAACAAGATAGACATTGAATTTGAACCTCCTGCTGACAGAAGAGTAGTCTATAAAAGGAAACATGATAAATGAAAACTTGTCACTATAGAAAGTTTTCTATAGCTGTCTGCATGAAACCATTCTTCTTTGCAATATATTGATTAAATATCTTGCAGTATTTTACTTATGAAATATTTATAATCATATCAGACTTTGGAAAGTTGAGGAACCTATATTTTTCATAGGAAAATCACATAAAGTTTTATATTCTCTGAATTTCAGAGGATTAAATGGTTAAAAAGAGGAACTCTTCTTCAAAGCTTACTGTGACATATGGCATCTGACTTTCATCTAGTTTATGTCACCATTGTCCATTTGTTTAGCAGAATAGCGCTACTAGAAATGCATTTTCAAATTGTTCAGTTTTATATTTATCAATTGAATACAGAGTTTAAAATAGGTTCATCATGAAAATAACAAAGACAGTATAGTTTTAATAAATGTCTTTTGATCTTATTTTGCAATATTACTATTCTTGTACATATCAAGTAGCCAAGGAGATGGGTACAGCTATGCTCATTAACAGAATAGTGAACCCACACGTATTAGTATTAAGGTCAGTACTTGTTTCTGAGGATTAATAGTTAATGACTTGACTTCATAACCTGGCATGGCATTGAATATCAAAAATTAATCTCATCTCTACCCTTGGAGTTCAAGGAGTTCATTGTTCTAACTGCCTTCCAGTGCCTGAAATAACTTCCTATAAATTCTCTCTTTGTGCCACAGTCTACCACAAAATTCTACCACTTCAGTGAATATTTTTCCAGAGTAATGATGTCAGAATTTGGTCCATATTGATCTATGTGAACTGAAAAACTGTTGGCGATGCACAATCACATTTAAATACTGCTATTTCCTAAGCAACCTAACAAAACTGAAATCTGGCTCTGACTTTATGCACTCACACAAACACAACCTTAAATGAGACCCTGCTTTCTAGAGTTTAACATACTCAATTATAGCAATTATAATCAATTTGGAAATTGGCAGACTTCCAAAAGTTGTTTTCTGTTATATAAAACAGAACAAAACTTTTTCTTCTTTGTATTCAGGAAGAGACTTATTTAATAGTGATGGCAAACTACTGATTCTTGCTTATTTCTGTCGCACAGAACATCTGAACACTACCAAAAATAGCATATGACTTGAATGGATTTTATGATCTAATTTTATATAGATTTTGACATGTACTGCACTACATTAAAATATAGGTTTTATTGTAACAGAAATTTTATACATACATACTACCAGGGTATAACACTGGCATTTAAGGAAGTATTAGTCTTTTTTTTATATCTAGTGATTTTGATCTTACTGAAGAAAATTCTCTCATTGCTGTATTTGCTCATGGATTTAATCATTCATATACTGGCAGTGCAGTTTAAACAAATTGAAATGAGATATTCAAACACATCTGTCTCAGATGATAATTTATAGTATTTCAGAATCTGGATGATTTGCTCTTTAATAGGTCTTTTCTCTTCATGAATTCTATATTTATGACACAAATCTGATTTCATAGCACTCAAGAATAATGAGGTTAGTAAGAAATCATTTTTAAAGGTAGATGATTTTTACCTTTTAACATTATTTTTGAGTTAATCTTACTGTTTCATACAGTTATCAAAGTAACAACTAAAAATTATGTCAAAGGACAGAAAACTATGCAAACTCAGAGCTTCACTAATAGGAAATATATCTCTGCTAAGTAGACCCACTTTAGGATACATATTGCTCTTGTAATACTGTTGATTGTTCAGTACATTGCAAAACTAAATTTACAACAAATAATGTTTTCCTTCTTCTTAGGATGTGAAGTTGAATTTTTGAGTACTGTGTTCTTGTATTCCCATTCAAGACATCTCTGTGTTATATATTTTCTACTACCTTTGTAGCCTTATTTTGTCATTTTGATTAAGTCATTTTCTGCCTTGCAGTTCAGCAATGACAGAAGTTTCAGTCAAAAAAAAAATTTCATTATTTGACTTCTCTAGAAAGAGGAGCAAAACAACTCTCTTCCAAAGTAACGTTTCACCATTTTTTACTGGCAATTATTTGTCTTTTGTACTCTGTGGTCATGTGGTCTCCTCATTCATGGCTGTATAGCTTTTGTGATTAAATATATTTTTCCTTACTTACAAGGGATTAGATCACCGCTCCATCTTGAATTCTCGTTAATAATCTCAAATGTATAAACCTTGAACTTTGCACTTTTACAATCTACTTCATCCTTATTACTGCAGCTTCCAAGATAACCTATCTCATCTTGCTAGGTATAGATGATTCAAAATTCATGTCATACATACCGTTCGTTGTACTTTCATAGTTTGATCATCATTGACATTTTCAAAATGTTTCCAGAACTGATTCTTTATGACACCACTTGCAAACATCTGTCATGGTTTAACCCCAGCTGTTAACTAAGTACCATGCATCTGCTTGCTCCCTTCCCCTACCAGTGAGCTGGGGAGGAGAATCAGGAAAAAAAATTAAAACTAGTGGGTTGAGATAAGAACAGTTTAATAATTGAAAAAAATTAGTAATAGTAATAATAAAGAGGTGAGGAAAATAAATCCCAAGAGAAACAAGTGATGTACATTACAATTGGTAATCACCTGCTGACTTTCCTCTCCCCCCTCCCTTCTCCCCCACTCCCCTCAGTTTATATACCAAGCATGATATTCTATGGAATATCCCTTTGGCCAGTTCAGCTTGGCTGTGCTCCTTCCCAGCTTCTTCTGCACTTGTTCACTGACAGAGCATGAAAAACTGGAAAATCATGGACTTAGGGTAAGCACCACTTAGCAACAGCCAAAACATCAGTGTGTTATCAACTTTATTCTCATATTGAATACAAAACACAGCACTGTACCAGCTACAGAGAAGAACAAAAAGCTCTATCCCAGTCAAAATCAAGACAACCTCCAGTCCATAAGTTCTCCTTCTCAAGATCTCTAATGAAGGCAAGGCAGTAGGTCTTTTAATTATCATACAGTTCTTGAATTAGGTTATATTTTCAATACTTTCACATGCAGTAATAGAAGTCATATGACCTAATTATTTTATTCACATTCTGATATCTGCTTTCTGACACATCACTTGTTAAAGAATAGAAGTAGAAAAAGAAACTAATGTTCTGGTCTGATGTACATCACAGAATATCCTGAATTGGAAGGGGCCCACAAGGAACATCAAAGGCCAACTCCTGACCTTTCACAGGACAGCCCTCCCTAAGAATCACACTGAGTGCTTGAGAGAGCTATCTAACACTTCAATTCTGGCATGCCTGATGCCATAACCTCTTTCCTGGGAAGACAGGAAGTTCCAGTACTCTGAAAAAGACCATGTTACATATCTTTGTGTCCTTTATAAATTTATTTTTTTTTTATTATGAGTAGTATGGTTTGCTTGTTGAATATGTGTTTTGCCTAAAATCACTGTAGTTTTATTTTTTTTACCCTTTGCTCCTATGAAGGTTCAGATTCCACATGAAGTACCATGAGTATATTAATATATTACCATAATCAGCTAAGCTATTAAAACTGGATAACTGCATACAAGGTAACTCTAGTTTAGTTAAGAAAGTGCGGATAAGCAAAGTCAGTTCTATTTGAATTTTTCATGGCATTAGGGACATTTCAGTGGAATTTGCCAGTTGCATCTGGTAAATTTTTTCCACTAAGGTTTTCTTGTAGACTGAATGAATTAAGTGCATAGGAACCACTCCTGGAGTATTTTAGCAACACTTTTCCATGCACCATAATGTATGAATTCCAAATAATCAGGTTTATGTGACTTCTTGAAGCATAATGCCCCCAGATTCAGTATTTCTGCCATGGCATGCGAGTACTGTAATGAAACTTTGACCCTTTAAATACTGTAATGAAACTTTGATCCTTTCTGATAGTTTTTCTTTTGAAACTAACTACTAACAGAAATTCTAGGATTCCTCTGTACCTCATTGTACTGCTTCCTTATAACCTTCCCATCACGGAACCTATGATAGGTTAATTCACACCTTCTGATGTTTGAAAAAGTCTTCTCAAGGCATTCTACTTTTCTAACTGAAAACATTGCTTACCATTGTCTGCTCTCTTCCTGAGAAAGGTTACTGTAATGATTTCTTGAAAGAATCAAGCACCTTAATTTAAGTAATACTTTCAGAGAAACATACATTTAATGAATGAGAAGAGCAAAATAATTCAGAAGTAAATGCATTATTAACACATCATTTAGTTTCCAAGTTAACCTTTGTAAAGTTGGCACAAGCTTGCACTTTCAAAACCGTGAGTACAGTATATTCACTGTTGAAGCATTGTATTCACAAAATATTGTTAAAAATTTTACTACTTGAGCTGTTAAATAGATTCACAAAAAAACCCATCATGGCATTGATAAGAAGGTAAAACTTAATCTTTCAAGTTTATTTTTGGGATCTAACAAATAAGTTATTATGTATTTACAGAAGTGTTGGAGATTCATATTTAATTTCCAAAATTAAAAGAAAGAAAAAAAAGAAAGAAAAGAAAATCATATTTCTGTGTACTGACTTGGAGTGAATATAATTCAATTTTTCTTAAGTGAACAACAAATACAGGAAGATCATCTACAACTATTGTCATGCAATATATAGAATAAATATCCAAAAGAGACAACCAAGCACAAAATATAGCAGTTGTAAAAAGTGCCACAGAATAATATTAATCAGGAAATGGACTTTAAAAGAAATACATAAAAAAAAACCCAAACAAAAACCAAAGAAGTTTTACTCTCCTTTTCAGGATAAAAATACCCATGTTTATACTATAACAGAAGAGTAGTAACGCAGTCCTGAGGGGAGGTGTGGGGTGGGTGGAAACTTCTGCTTATACCAGGAGTGTCTTGGGGGCTCCGAAAGAACACTCTGGCCAGTACAGCCGGGTACTGTGCAGACAGTTCTGTCCCTTACCCCAGCCGGTGTTCTGGCGAGTATCCCCCTCCCCCCAGCAAGACAGCTCATGCGTTCCCAGGGTTTAACAGATGGCTCAGACGCATGGTGTCCCAAGATGCTTTATTCCTGAGGGGGTCCAGAGGCGAAAGAGGCCGAATGGCCTTGGGAAACCCTTGTTATAGGGCACTGGCCAGAGGGCAGGGGGCACAGGGTAGGAGAGGGAGGTGGGGGGATACAGAAGGAGCAAGGGATAGGGTCAGGAGACAGGTTATGGTTTATCAATATAGGAGAATTAACATATCCAGGTAAGGCAACTCAGGGAGAAACCATTTCACTTTCCAAGGGGTGGTTTCATACAGCAGAGCTGTCCCACCAACGTCCCAGGATGGGCTCAGCTACCCCAACAAAGTAGTTTGCAAATCAGCTCTATCTTAATTTCACTCTTCTGTAAAAGGATTGCCTTTTTAATCTGGTGATGTGTTATGTTAGTCTCATTGACACCTTAGGCAATATCAGTAGAACCATATTCTTCAGCAAATTATTCCTTTTTCTAATTGACCTCACTATCACAACTTTTTGTATTAATATGTAAATTATTATTTCCTGTCTGAGTTTCAGGTTATTACTCTTGCTTTTATCACCTTTAGTAATTTTAAATTATTCCTCCCCATCTTCTCTGTTCCCACCTATTTAATTTTTATAGGCACTTATAACCTACTAACTAATCTATTCCCGCTCTTCTTCACTTTTTCTTCCCATGCCGCTCTCTTCTCTACCCCCTCTCTGTAATTCATGCTAATTTTTTGTCATATTAATATCTTAATGTCCTAATACCAACTTTGCCAGTTTTTTAAAAGAAAGTACAAGAGCAAAGAACAACACTTCAAAGACATTGCAATCACACCACATAGGATAAACATTATAGGAACTATTACTTTCAGAGAAGTTTTTAAAGAATGTCAGTAATGGTTAAACCAAACCTTGCTAATTCCTGCAGCCTTCCAGGAAGAGTGCAACAGTTTACTGTCAGGGAGCAGCATCTTCCCTGTCCGTCAGAGAGCTGAGAGTCACACCAGCACAGGGAAGGGCAGTGCTCCCTCCTGTAAGGCACAGTGTGTTCCAGGAAGGTGAGCAGAGCAGGACCGGTGACAAAAGCAAGTCCTGCCAACAACCCAATGATCATAAGTAGGGTGACAAAAAAGACCTGATGTCAACCCAGGAAGTCCTGTCAACAAGGCAAGAAAGTGAGGGAAAAAGCCAGCCAGAGATCTATTTGCAGTATGGCTCAAGCAAAATCTGTGGGAACGAGACTGACCCCATGGGCAAGGATGTGGATACAGCTCCAGGTGAGGACACTCAGGGCCATTAGGGCCTGTCAACATGCTCATTGTTTATATTTGACAATATCTGGTATTAAAAAAAAAAAAAAAAAGCATTTTTCTTACCTTATATGCATTTTTCCCATTTTTTCCTTGTTCTTAGGCTTTTATGCTTTATTTCGTTATGATTTCTTGTTTAGTACTTAAGCACAAAATTCCAAAATTTTCCAGTTATAGCAAAATCCTTATATATTGGAATATATTATTTAGTGCCTTATAAAGTCAGACAGAAAAATATGTTACTGAAAAAATTACTTCAAACTTGATTGTATGACCTCATGAACTAAGCCAGTAAATGAACCTTTTTTTTTTATTTGCATTAAAGAACTAACATTGATGATTAATTCCATTATTTCTGATCTTGGTATTAGCAAGCATTTTCATGGAGATTGATACATTTTCCTCTTCTTGCCAGAGCATGTGGCTGTCCTGATGGATCAGTAGCTAAGCCAGGGCTCAGCTGATGGAAGTAAACTTGTACTCCATCGCTCCTTTGGTACTTAGGCTGAAGTGCCTATAGGTACTTAAGCTTCATCTTGCCACAGAGAGAATGCTGATGGCATGATGACCTACTGTGGAAGAAGACAGCTCTCTGTGCTTTTCTGAAATTCTTTTCAAAGTACAATTCAGGGATGGTAGGGGTTTGTTTGTATTTGAATATGTAGCTAAGCTTTATGAAATTTTATTTTGCAGTATGGGATTCTTAAATAATCCTATGTGTGATAACCTGTTGGAAAGCACAATTTACAGCCCTACTAGACACTGGGAAAACTGGTCTTTCTTCTGTGTTTCTATATTTAATGCCTCTTTTCTACTTCAATCAACTTAATGTTTATGTATTTGTAGATCTTTAACGTATTATTTGCAAATTTTCTTCATACAAATTCATCATTCAAGATCCCTTAGAGGGAAAAGCTTTAACTGTGATCCATCTCTAATGTTGTCAAGGCTAGTTGCAGCTTTTTTTTTTTTTTTGCCATTTTATTTCATAAATAAGGCTTCACTTTTCTAATGTTATTCATTGACTTTTAATCCGAAACTTAGATAATGATAGTGTTGCCTTTTCCTAACCTAGAAATGAAACTCGAGATAGTTTTTAGTATAGGAGGCAATATAAAGGTAGATCTTTATTTGGAGGCCTCCAGTGAGCAGTTATGGAAGAGTGTCCACAAAAGCCCACCCCCCACAGGGGTACATGCAGTTTTATAGGTTTTAGGAAATTAGCATAATTGATAAAAAGCACCAGTTAGGAGCACAACTGGTGATGTAATTCTCCCCCAGGTCAAGCCCCTTCTCTGGAGTCCCCCCCTTGGTACTAGTTGTACTTTGTTTATGAAAATGTGTCTCAAAGAGCTGTTTTTAACTTTGGTAACCAGGGAGACCCAAGATAGAATAGGGGCCTTGGAATTTGTTTTGTCTTTTTGCCTAGGAAAATGCTGAAGTTGAGTTACAATAAGAAGCTACAAAGCTGCAAATATATGTGTAAAGAATACAGAGAACATATAAAAGAAAAAAAGGAAAAAAAAACAAAGCAGCATCAATAGTAAAGAATAACCACCATAGCTGACATTCCACTCAGATTAATGGACACAATTCCCATAACTACTACTATTGCTTCATTTTTAGCAGAAACTCAAAATACGCAGGATTTTCAAATTTCCATTCTGAATTTAGAAGTTAGCTATTCAGAGAAAAATAGTAATACCAAGTTCTGCACGAGTAATTAGTGTAACTACTCAACTAATTGTTTGGGCAGGAACCACTGTTGTGGGAACAGCACTGCTTGATTCTGCTCAGAGTAACATAATAATTCTAGGTCAGCACCTTTTTCCTAATCTGTGCTAGTGCTACAGCCCTTCTAAATGAAAATATTCTCATCTATAGTTCCTGCTATGAAAAGCACTCATTTCTTCTCTCCCACACAAACTTCTGTGAGCTTGTTAAGCAAAACAAAAACTAGGTTTTTTTCTTCTATTTGGAGAACTCTGTGCTTCACTGACCTGCACTGCACTTTGAAGCACCGGGTGTAAAATATTTTATAGGAACATCTGATTAACAACTGTCTCCTGTTCCTGCTTATGTAGACACATCTTATAATATTCATCCATAAAGGCTGGACTTTCTGTTCAAAACCAACAGTATTCCACTAGGCAATTTTTTCATGCATTGACAGAAATAGTCAGAATTCATAAGTTGTACTCACATTGATATTCCAAATTATCACTGTTGGGGTTTTTTTGGGTTTGTTTGTTTGTTTGTTTGTTTGTTTTATTTTTTGAGCTGGAAAGGAGTTGCTATATCAAAGTAAATCTTTTCCACCTCTATTGGTAATACTAAAAAAAATTATGAAAGCTGACATTAAAGTACAAAATTTACAATGATAAATATCAAAAGATTTTACATTTATTGAATGTACACAATCATAAGTTTCTCATTGATTTTGCATAAGTTCGATTACTCAGGAAAGATGATGATGTGGATTTGATCAATTGTACTGTAATTATTTATTAGTAGTATTTTTGATAGTGTATAACCTTTTTGATAATATCACATATTATGTTCACCATAATAATGTAGTGTTTAGTCATAGTTTGGTTCTCATTTTTCATTATACGTATTTTTATTTTCATTACACATATAAAATAACCTTCTTTTCTGACTTCCTTCATGTCATGTGTTGTTAAACAAGTTCAAAGTTCAAAAAGTATTTGAGGTTACCTGAAAGAGGTGAACTAATGGACTGCTAACTAAGAGTTCATAGAAGACAAGGCAACAGCTTCCTTTGGGAAGGGGGAGAGATCAGATGAATGGGAGTAGAGGGTGGGCTCAAAGGAGGTCTCTGTTTTGTCACTAGATGTCCGTTTAGCCATTTAAATTCACTGTCTGTGCCTTGTCTTTTGTGCTTTCAAACTGGTGTTAGGAACACCTGCCTAAATACATAATGCCATTCTCTATTTCCCGGTCCAAAATTTCTTGAAGCTGATTGATTTTTCTTTCATTTACTTTACTAGATGCTTCACTATAAGTTATATATTTCCAAAACTCGCCTAGCTATGATAAACAAGGTATGTGAGATGCAATTAAAAAGGAACTGTGGACACTTACAACTATAGTAAAATACATCTGTTGTTCTCTCTCTGTCTCTCTCATCTAACAATATGCATTGCATCACGTTAAGCACAGGCTTTACTTCTGGGTGACAAAGCCAGGCATTTCACGAGAGGTGCTCAGCATCTCTGAAGTAATCTTTTATCCAGGGAAGAACACTGAAAATGGGAAAAACAGACAAAGATTGGCTCTAGTGATACTCTGACATCTGTTAAATTCTGAAATTGTAAAAATATTTTGAGACTTTGTAAAGAGATGAGTGGTAGCACTTAGAAGAGTCTCTTTCAATGTGCAATGATATTTTGATAATTTATTATAAGACACACCAATATATAATCTAGGGGAGCGTATTACTTGTGCATTTTGCTCTGGTATTGGTGCAAGGTTTTTCTAGCTGGAATTTTAGAAAACAACTGACTCTGCAATGTCAGAATGCAAATCTCATTCTTACTAAGGTTGCAAGAATTCCTCAGTGAGAAATGTGCTTCCTGATTTTGTGTTAATTACTTTTATGAGGACAAAAGAAACAGATGTTTATTTGTGTTTATACCATGCAATAATAACTCTTTGATTCCAACAGAGACCAATGCCTAATGCAAAAATTCTTCATTTTCTTAGTGAGTAAATGCTGAAAAACTAATACATTAAAAGCCCAATATTGAAAGCAATGAATATGTAATTTGGGGTATTGTAATCTTTAAACATTATAGAGTAGTCTTTCCTAGTACATATGAAATGATCAAATTTTGGAATGTAAAAGTTTTTGTCAAAATATATTCTGTAAAGGCCTTATATCTTTCTTGCTTATTGTCTGTAATCCTTTGTAGTGGTTTGAGTTCGTTCACCTGAGTTTCTGGCTAAATGCCAGCACACTTACTAGATTTTATTTGATTTTGCTGTGAGATAAGGATTAGGAGTAGGTAAAGCAGGTTCAAACTTTAAAGAATATAAAGAAAGTTTATTAACAGACTTAAAAGGAAGGAAAAAAAATTAAGAACTAGAACAAAACTGTCAGAAAACAACACTTTGACTTTCAGTCAGTTTACCACTTCTAAATTAGTCTTTTTTAAAATTCATTTAGGGTGAGGAGTTTTCTCCTGCTTTACCATGTTGACTTCTCCACAAGAAATACAGTTCTTATGGTTTTCAGCCTCACAACTAGCAGCC
>VZTJ01005971.1:57670-70360 GCA_013397795.1 Orthonyx spaldingii
GCAGACGCAGTTAAGAGTCTCATTAGCCTCGCTCTGCGAAGCTGGCCCGTCCCGGAGAGAGCCGGCCCGGCCCCTGCCCGGCTCGGAGTAGAGGCCCGGCTCTACCTGCTGTAATTAACATGTTTTGCCCAGCTGCATTAAAGCCAAAGAACTTAAGCCAAGTCTTCCCCACGCTCAGCTGTACTGCTGCAAACTTTTTTCCAAACCTCCCCCCCTCCCCGCTCTGGGGGGAGGGGGGGGAGGGCAAAGATCTACTCTTACTAGAGAGAAAAGCACAAGACTTGCTTCTCTGGCAGCAACAAAACAAGAAAAAAAGTTTTTTCTCAAGTGTATCTCTCTTAAATATGGTTTTTTCCCTGAAAGCAAAACAACTTTTAATTAGATTATATACCCATTAATACTTAAAACTAGCTGGTCACTAACTTTGTTTCTCAAGAAGCAAAGTGCACTGCTTCCTGCACCATAGGTCACTTGCAAGACTGACTTTTCCTGAGTAAACCCATGACATCCTTGGACTAATGAATCTCTTCTTGACCTATATGTACAATAATAAAGAAAAGAGCTGGAAAATGAAGGTGTCATGCACTAGTTATGAGGGCTCATTGAGAGAGTGCTGTGTTCAGTTCTGTCCTCCCCAGTACAAGAGAGATATGGACCTCCTGGAGAAGGTCCAGCAGAGGGCTATGAAGATGATGAGGGTATAGCTGGGCCTGTTTAACCTTAAGAAGAGAAGACTTAGAGGGCGTCAATGTCTATCAGTATCTGAAGGGAGGGTTTCCAGAGGCTGGAGCCAGGCTATTCTCAATGGTGCCAAAGAAGAGGACAAGAGGCAATGGTCAGAAACTGATGCACAGGAAGTAGCACCTGAATATGTGGAAGAACTTCTTTACTGTGTGGGTGACCACACACTGGAACAGGCTGTCGAGTCTACCTCACTCAAGATATTCAAGAACCACCTGGACAAAATCCTGTGCCATGTGCTCTAGGATGACCCTACTTGAGCAGGGAGTTTGAACTACATGACCCGCCATGGACCCTTTAAACCTTACCCTCCCATGATAAGAAAAGGCTAATGTCCCTTCTTAACTGCAAAAACCAGAGATTCAAGCATGCAATAAAGATGTTGTATATATATAAAATAAATTTAAGCACTACATAGTATATCTCTTAAAAATCAGTTGATATCTTAACTTTGTTATAAATATTCTTTTATTGTGAATTTTAGTGTTTTCAAATGAATTTGCCAAGAAAATTTGCTTCAGACTGATAAGAGTACAGAAAGGGTTTAGATTAAAATGACTGTGACTAAGTTGTTGCTGGTTTTACTTCATTGGTGTAACTAACACATTCTTTGTATAGCCTTTACAGCACCACTATGTCCTCTGTGTTGTTTTTGCCTAAAGCATATGTTTCCTCCTTATTTGAGCTGACAGCATGATTTTATTTTCTGAATATTCAACACCATCAAAACTCCAAGCATAGTTTGTGATGTAAAACATTAGTCATGTAATTTGTCTTCCACCATTACTATATAATCAGATTAAGCATACACTTTTTTTTGGTAAATGAATTATCAAGTGAAATGTGAACCATAAAAGATATCATAAGAACCTAATTTTTTTCTTGATTACCTCTCCTATTTGACAATCTTTTTGTAGGAATCTACAGTCTCCAGTTCTCTTCAGTTCTTTTGTCCTTTACAATGATGACAGTGGTGAGAGTCCAAAAGTCATGTTGAAATCCTTGGTCCTAGCTGAAGCATACTCATGGTCTCTCTAAAAGGAAAGCCTTATGGTATAGAGATAGCCTTTATGGAAGAGTGAGAATGAGAGTTGATTTGTTTCTCTTAGCTTTCCAATTTTGCCCTTTCTATGATCTGAGGAAAAGTACAAGGAATGAAGCTGTAGTGATCATTCATTGCTGGAGTTCACAGACCTGAGGGATATCAGACAAGTGGAGAGCAAATTCAGCAACCTGACCTTTTGGAAAACAAAATTCCAGATCGTGATGGAGTTAGTCAATAGGACACCCTGGGAAACTGCCCTCAGAAATAAGGGACAAGAATAGAGCTGACAGATCTTTCAGGATCCTTTCCACAGAGTGTAAAAGCTCTCAATCCTTAGGAAAAATAAATAAGGAAAAGATGGCAAGAGACCAGCACGGCTGAGTAGAGACTCATGAAAATAAAGGAGAAGAAGGAAGACATCCTAGCAAGATTGCCCAGTTTTCTACAGATAGGGTCAGCATAGCCAAGGCATAGCTATAGATGAACTTGTCAAGGGACACAAATAATGATAAGGTCTTCTACAGGGTCAGCCAGAAGAGAAAGGTCAAATTATGTCTAGCCCTCCATGAACATGACTGGCAAACTACTAACAACTGACAAAAAGCAGGCTGAGATGCTCAACAACTATTTTGCCTCAGTCTTCACTGGAAACCTTCCCATACCATTCAAATGAATGGAAGAGAAGATCAGGTTTGTGACCACCTGAGGAAGCTGAATGGTTAGAAATCTATGGGACCCAATGAGATGCATCCCAAAGTCCTGGGAAAATTGGCAGATGTAGTTGTCAAGCCACACTCCATGATATTTGAAAAGTCATGGCAGTCAGCTGAAGTCCTGAAGGGGAACATTTCACCCATTTCTATAAAAGGTATTAAGGAGGATCATGGGAACAGATCCTCCTAGAAGATATGCTAAGGCATGTGGAGGACAGGGAGGTGATTTGGAATAGCCAGCAAGGCTGCACCAAGGGCAAGCCCTGCCTCACAAACATAGTGGCCTTCTATGGTGGAGTGACTATATCAGTGGACACGGGAAGAGCCACAGGTGTTATCTGTCTGGATTTCTGCAAGGCTTTTGACACAGTCCACCACAAACTCCTCTCTAAACTGGAGAAATAGGGACTTGATGAATGCACTGTGTGGTGGATGAGGAACTGGCTGGATGATTCAGAACATAGTGGTCAACAAGTCCAGATGGAGATCTGTGATAAGTAGTGTCTCTCAGGGGTTTTTATTGGGGCCAGTTTAATATCTTCATCAATAACACAGATGAAGGGATTGAGTGCACCCTCCGTAAATTTGCAGATAACACCAGGCTGAGTGGTGCAGTTGACACGTCTGAGGGCTGGATGTCCTCCAGTGGAACCTACACAAGGTCAAGAAGTGAACCCATAGAAAACTCATGGGTTTCAACAATGCCAAGTGCAAAGTCCTGCAAGTGGGTTGAGAAAACTCCTGGTATGAAGGGATTGAGAGCAGAGCTCTCGAGAAAGACTTAGGTATTCTGGTGGATTAAAAGCTGATATGAGCTGATGTGATCTTCCAGCCCAAAGAGCCAACCACATCCTGAACTGTGGTGATCAGGTCAAGGGAGATGATTCTGCTGTTCTACTCCACTCTTGTGAGACCCCACTTGGAGTACTGTGTCCAGCTCTGGAGTCTTCAGTGCAGGAAAGGCATGGACCTCTTCTAGGGGAGGGCCACAAAAATGATCAGAGAGCTGGATAACCTCTCCTGTGAGGAAAGGCTGAGATGTTTTCAGCCGGGAGAAGAGAGATCTCTGGAAAGAACCTGTTACTTAAAGGGGACTTATAAGAAAGATGAGGACAGACATTTTAGTCAGGCCTGCTGCAGTAGAACAAACGGTATTGGTTTTAAACTGAAAGACAGTATATTTAAACTGGAAATAAGGAAAACATATTTTACTGTGAGGATAAAACACTAGAACAGGTTGTTCTAGAACACTAGAACAGAGAGGTGGTAGATTTCCCATCCCAGCAAACATTCAATGTCATGTTGAATGGGGCTCTGAGCAACCTGATCTAGTTTCAAATGTCTCTGCCTAGGGCAGGGGTGAATAGATGACCTTTAAAGGTCTTTTCCAACTCAAAACATTGTATGATTCTAAGCACCATTCTGGTGAGCTAGTGTTTCAGTTTCTACATTCACAATCAATACAGAAAGGATGAATATATTTTATTTATGAAGAAATAGATTATCTTTGTGTAAAAATATGTAATTCAAAAAATATACTTTGCACTCAAAATTCAGTGACCAATACATGCCTACAATTTAATTATTTAAATTTCTCACTGAGATTGCTCTGATGTGTTTTGAAAACCTCTAATCATCAAGGTCATTATCAATTACCCATATGCTTGGAATTAACTTTTTAATCTGTCAGATAGACATTAATTTTGAAGAAATAATTTATAGAAAAACACTTTTCCATAAGACATTCTCATAAGATGAGAGAAGTCAAGAAAAATATATGTCAATCAGTGCTGAGAATCACTAGGGGATGTTGCTTCTAGTCATTTTATATTTATATCAAAGTCACCATTCAAGCTGAAAACTAAAGTTCTCTCTCTAGTAAGCTGCTTCAACACAGGTTAATAGAAAAAAATGCAAACAGTCTTTTCTGACAAATAGGTTATTTGCTAACAATCACACATTTTTTTCTTTTTGTTATCTTCAACATCTCCTTTCCTGTATGATCCCTAAAGGTGTCTCACCAACAAGAGATGTTATGAAGTAAAAGGCTGTATGCAAACTTTGAGGTCAGAGAAAACCTGTCTGTTCTGACCCAGAAGGTAAAAAAACCCCTAAATATGCAATAGTTTAAAAAACTGTATTCAGAATGAAGTTATTGAATAAATGTTTTTAATAGATTTTAAAACAAACACTCTTTTAAAAAAGTACAATTTTTTTAGCCCAAAATTTCAGTCTCTTTTACTATCTTTTCCTCCTATGCATATTCTATTTTTGTCTTCTTTTCTCCATATAAAAACACTCAAGTAATGAAATAATGAAATCAGTGTTCACTTGGGGTTTATTCTGATTAACAGAACTATATTTAGGACTTTTTCATTTTCTGAAAGTGTTCTATTTATAAACTACTTAACAGAAATTAACTACAGAGTTGTTTCCAACTTTTGACGCAAGACAGCAAATTCCCAGTGTTAGTATGCCTTAACCATTGAGTGAAAGAGCACCTACTGAGAGTTGATTTGCTTTGTTTATTTAATGATTACACTCTTCCTGAACACAATCTACAGCTCTCTAGAATTTCTGAGGAAAAAAAAAAGAAAATTAATTTTCTAAAATATTGGCCTATACCTATTGAAAGCCTGGTAATCTGGTTTTCAGCAATAGAGTAAATACTACTACTAATATGGCAGTACAAGACTAAGGAAATAAAAGGACATCTAAGACAATTCCCCAGAGAGACTATTTTTATACTGATTCAAGAAGATCCTGCAATAGTAGTAGGCAGGAGCTATTCCTGTCATTCAACCAGAAAAAATATAGTCCAGGCATGTATGCAAGTCTTGTCTTCCGAAGTGAAACTTCTGTGGGGAAATTATTTCTGTTGAATTCCATACTGTAGTTTTGTGCCATACAGTAAACAAAACAGCTGTAGAACTAATATTACCAAAATATTCCAGATTTATAGTGGGACAAAATGAATGACAAATCTGGAAAAATTTTTATTGGATTTTATTTTTATGTTTCTTTTATGACAAGAAAAAAGCTTAGATTCTGAAAGGAATTAATAATATCTTCAGACTTTACTTTTCAAAATGTATCTTGAAAATCCTATAGAGACCAGATATTGAAATCAATTTTCTTTTGATCCACCTCACCGTGTGTGCCAGTAGTCACTTCTTACAAGCTGGGTGCTTAGCACTTAGCCTTTCGGCTCAGCATTTTAGAAATTACAGCAATGTTCAGATTAAGGTAGATCCTCACATATGAACATTGTCAATTATTTTTGAAAACTTAGGTTCTCTAAAATCACATTAATTATTAAGATAGAACGACTATTTCCACTGGGGTGAGCAATGTCTCATCAATACAATTGCATTGTTCTTCATACTAAAATGATTTGAAACAAAAATTTGTAAGTTACATGAGAAAAAAATGAAACCACCATTTTGATTATGCAAAATAATCAACTGAAACAAGGCATTGTTTCTGGACCCCTCTGAGTGTTTCCTCAGAAATATTGTCTTAAATCAGTTTCATTTCAGTTGAAGTTGTTAGCCTCTTGGAAAGTGCTCAGTACCTTGAAGGATAGGGCTTTTGAGAGATGTTTTAGATGTAAATTATTCTCTTCAGCTTATACTTTCCCAGCCCACACTACTTTACATCCCATCACTAAGCGACCTTACATGGTAATGACTGCTGAACTGCATAGACACCTGCAATTTTAGAAAGTAATCACAGCATCTGCTTTAGTGACTCCCTGCTGCTTTCAACAATTTATGAACAATAGTTGATGATGGCTAAATAATTATTGGAGCTGAAAAAAAAGAAACCTCTGAACAGATTTCATATTGTTAGGAAAAGAAAAATGTCAAAAGACGTAAAGAAGAAGGAGCAAAACTCTTCCTATTCTCTTTAAATACCACAGTTTTCCACTTTGTGAGAGATGGCAGAAAGACATTGGAAAATCATGATGTCTTACCTTCTTTCCACAGATATAGTAAGAGTTTTTTCTGCTTCTTGGTCTCCAAGACAAAATTACATCTATGCCTATCTTGAGCTGAGCATTAGTCTGAATTAATTCCTGGTAGTCCTTGATTTTTACACCCTTGTTTTCTGTTAATTCCTTCTCCTGATGTTTCGTGAAAATACAGCTGTTTATAAGAGTTTTGACTTCAAGTATTTATCTTCTGTAAATCATCTAAATTACTGTCAGATTAAAAAAAAAATCCAGAGTAGACATATATTTTGTAATCCTGTAATTCCAATGTATTTAAACTATAATAATTCTAAGTGACCTATTGAAAGAAACATGAGTGGTCTTTCTCCTTTCACTCATGTAGCAGCTGAAGAACACATCTTATTGTTGGGGCTTCTGTGATGTGAATGGGACACACTCGCAAAAAAAGGGGCATAATCAAAACAGCTGGTAACAACTCTGTATGTACAAGAGGCTTGGGCCTGGAATACACTTTAAGGAAATGTGAAATTACTCTTATGCCACTGGACAATATACCCTGATTTTCATTAACAACATGACCCTTTCATGACAGGTAGACAATAATAAAATTGAGCATAAATTAAAATCGCTCTCATTTGAAAGGCTTTTTTTCTGAGAAAAATCAGTATCATAATATCTATTTTCCTTCCATAAATATAATTTACTTTGTCAGTCTAAGAGTATTGGGCTACATGGCCAGCAGTCTGTCTTAGAGGGACATTTCCTATGAACTGCAACTAAGGTCCATATTCCTCAGTATATTGTCCAAAGGTGTGGTGGTCTAACTCCAGCCAGCAGCCAAGGCCCCACACAGCCCTTTGCTCACCCCGCCACCAGCAGGATCAGGGACAGAACTGGAATGGTAAAAGCTAGGAAATTAATGGATTGAGATAAAGACAGTTTAATAGGAAAAGCAAAAGCCATGCACATGCAAAGCAAGGAATTAATTCACTGCTTCCTATGGGCAGATGGTGTTCAGTCATCTCCAGGAGAGCAGGGCCCCACCCCATGTAGCAGACACTTGGGAAAACAAATGCCATCATTGCAAATATCCCCCCTTCCTCCTTCTTCCCTCCACTTTATATACTGATCATGATGTCATATGGTCTGGACTATCCCTTTGGTCACTTGGGGTCACCTGTCCTGACTGTGTCTCCTCTCAACCTCCCAAGCATCCCCAACTTCCTTGCCAGCATGACAGTGTGACAAGCAGAAAAGGCCTTTGCTCTGTGCAAGCCCTGCTCAGCAATAACAAAACCATTTCTATATTAACAGCCCCGTGTTCAGCCCAGATCCAAAAAGCAGCCCCATACCAGACACTGTGAAGAAAAGTAATTCTACCCCAGCCAAAACCAGCATAAAACAACATTATGAGGAGTCTTTGCTGGATAAGAGATGGTAAATACTGAGAGAAAAGAAATGCAGTGTTTTAATGAACACTGTTAGCAAAATACTAGAAAGAAATCAGTATTGAAATTGAGAAAAATTAACTATGAAATGTTTTGATGAATCATGAAAGGGATCAGACCATATAAGTGAGAATTTGTTAATGCTGGTTCTTTTGATAAAACGTACAAACTGAGATATGGTAAATTAAAATAAACTGGAAGTTAGAAACATGTAAATATATATTTCTTTTGCAATAATCAAATATATGAAGAATAAAAAAAGCTTACAGGGGAAGATATTAATCCATATTTTAAATATAATTAGAATGACTCATTAAATGTTTTCAAAAAATATGAATAAGAATAAATGGCCTGAAAAATATCTCCATTTAAATTAGGCTCAAAGCTCTCCTGAGGCCCTTTTCTTTTAGCAGGTTTCACTGCTCTGTAAAAGACATAATTTCTAGATCAAAAATGAAGGAAAGTTGTATACTGATCTTCAGTGCCTCCAAGGTTTGCACTTTTTCTCTCACTATAAATAGCTTACTCACTTCTTCCTACACTTCAGTGTTTAATCTTACTTTCAAGTAATAAACACTACTGTCCTACTTGTTACTACTCTTCTCCTCCAGTTAAGAAAGATCTTTTTCTTGCTTCTCTAAACTTACATGACTTTGCCTATCACATGAACAGATATTGCTGAGATAGCATGAGGATAAGGAGAACAGAAAAGTAATTTCCTAGAATTATGAGTTGAAAAATTGTGCTGTCCTTTACTGCTGAAAATATAGCATGGTTACATCCCAAATTAAGCCCTTAGTAGACTTCCTAGAACAGATTCTGTAAATTTCACAAGAATTCTTTTCCTGCTGGTAACTGTTATTTTTCCAAGATTGAGAGTTGCAATTCCTTTTCATCTACTTTAGTCATAGCAGCAAAAAATATTCTGTTATACAGAAAGCTGTCTGAAAAGGATGGTGTGCCTTCAGCATATTCACCAAAAAAAAAAGGTTTTGGAAATGAATTTTGTTCTAGAAATATAGCAACACATCCAAAATTCCCCTGCCCTTTTTTCTTTTTTTTTTTTTTTTTTAAATGCTTACACTAAGGAGAACTGTCTTTTCTTTGACATCTGGAACTAGTGCTCAAATTTCCCAGAATTCAAACTTCCCATATTTATAGAAGATATCAACTATCCACAATGAAGTTGTCTGCATATTATCTAATTAAACTTCATTTAAGAGAGAAGCAAATCTATATTTTTCATCAATGTTGATAGCTCCTTCTTCTAGTTATAAATGTCAACATCTACTCACTACTGAAATACCTATTTGAGGTGCATGTTTGCAGTGACATTCTGACCAGAGGCTTATTTATGAAGAATACATCTAAAATTTGTTTTCATTGAAAATAGGTACAGATAACCCACCGAAATATCTAAATTCAGGAAAAGTTATTTTAAAAGCTAAATTAACCCAAAAGCCTGTATTTTCACTCTGAAGCTCTAAAGTCACCAGGGATACTCTAGAGTGCCTATTCTGCTTTGAGAAATAAATTCTCTTCCATCACTTCGCACCAGCTACACAACAGATGCAGTTCCTATTTATACTTCTTGTGTAGCTTACCTTGTTACCTTGTTTGCTATATTTGTCATCAGCAGTAGTTACCCTCAGATACATAATGTGCTCTTCACCTGTGTAAATTCAATGTCATCTTGAGGTCAAGTAGACACAAACAAATATGTGTCAGAAGTGTAACCGCACTCTGCATCTACTTTGAAAATTTCTCTTGAGTTCTGGGACAGAGCCTGACAAATCATATTTAAAAGAAGATAGCTCGAAGCTCAGAACTTTGTTCATCAGTTTAGTTTCAGTTTTCAAGGTAGACAGGATACTATTCCTGACATACCTATGAGGAAACTAGACCTGGATAGCTCTTTTGAATGAACGTGATTCAGCGATTGCCTCTTCAAAATGTCACTTAGAGTATCTGCCCATTCATCTGAAGTCTGTTTAATGCAGAAAGCAAAATAAAAAAGGATTTAGGCAAATATTTGGAAATTCAGCCTAAAGTCATGCCTGTATTTAGATTCTTAACCATGTGGGACAAATTTTTAGAAAAACTGATCATTCGGTTTCTCAGGGAAATCAATATGGCTTGCAGATAACCATCTGTCTAAAATACTTTGGCCAATTTTTAGCTGTTTTCAGTACTCCACATTTATCAGTTTTGTACTTTCAATTGCTAGTAAAGAGAAGATTTTATCAAAGGCATGAAAATTCTCTTTTATTTAGCACTTTTTCCCCCACATTAATTCTTTGCAAAATAGTACTCTTAAAATTGTTGTTGTTGTTGTCATCAAGTTAGGAGTTTCTTTTGTATTTGTATGTTGCTCTTTTTATTGTTCATGAACATGTATTAAGAGATTAAACAAAATAAGTAAAGCACTATATCATATCTTGTCTCTTCTTATCAAGCAACCATCTTCTAAAGAGCCAGTATTTCATCACAGAAGTGCAGCACTTTATTTGGAAATTACAACTTCCTGCCAACTGCAATTTCATCTGGGAATGAAGTATCTCATTTCCCCTGGCAGGCTTCTAAGAAAATTTTTCAGAAGAGTGTTTGCTGATCTTGCAGCGTAACTACTTTATTTATATTTATGACTCTTAACAGAGTACAAACTCTTATCTCTCATCACTGATTTTTATGTCTGTTTTCCCTATCATGCCTTTGTCTGCTGGGGTTTTTAAGGTGTCTAGTTTTTTCACCTAAAAGGAAACAGTCCTGAGATACATTAACTGTTCTAAATGCTATGATCACCCGAAATATGCATATTACTGAAAGTCAAGCAGAAGAGTCACTTTTGTTACGAGAAAAATAGTTTGGTTCATTTCTTACTCAAGTTCACTATCTTACAGTGAAATCCTCCTGTTAGAAACAAAAAAACCCAAACTAATAGTTTTCCTATGAAATCACAGGCTGAAATAAGTGCTAAATTTAAGACGCACATTTAGTCTGTCTTGTTATATGTCAATCTGAAAATTGCCCTTCTTTTTGTTTTGTTTTCTTTTGTTATCTGATGAAATCTACTCAGTTTTTCTGATCTTTCAACATATTCTATAGAAAGATTCAATAACATTTGATTCACATAAAAAAAGACTAAAATGAACACTAGCACTGTAGTGTATACTCCAGAAAAATTTCAGTACCTTTAGATTTTATTTTTCTGTTGATTTGTACATGATACTTATACCTTTTTTTTAAAAAAGAAAAGCAGGACAATTATTTGATTTAATTATATAACATTCAAAACTTGTTTTTTTAACATTACTTCAAACCCAAGATTAATATTATACCCGACAGATAAATGAGCAAATAGAGGATTGACTCAAGTTTTACATTTTAAACATTAAAACTGAAATGATCCCTCTGAAGAATTTGATTTTTCAGGAGGATTTTTCATCTTCCTTACTTCCTTAAATCTTACAGCATTACAAGCAGCTGCTAGAACAATACAAGCTGTTAAGGGTTTTTTGTCTTCATATTTCCTGTAGTCAACTTCATACTAAAACTTTTCAAGACAATAAACAAGTACTCTAAATAATTTGCTCTGTGAGTGAGAAAGTACATGAATAAGTATCAAGATGAAAGATTTTAACCAAAGTACTGGTGTCATTACTTAGAAGTAAATTGCAAAAATTCTCTAGTTGCTTCCAAAATAATCTACATATCTAGGGGTAAGACACAGTGTTATATGTACCAATGTATGCATACAGTTATCCAAAACCAAGCCAATTTAACATGCTGGAAATATTTTTCAGAGTTGTTTCAGCATCTAAGAAACAAGACTTCCCAGACAATGAATTAGTAAGCAGGTTTCAAAAACAGGAGTTGAAAATCTGACTAACCAAAAGGATCAGATACTTAATTTTTCAAAGTTAATAAGTGTAATACATATAACCCAAAGAATGTGAGGACATGTATCGTGACTCTTCTTAGGCTTTTCGCAAAAACTATTCTTGTCCACAAGCAGATTATTAGATAGGTGCACCAGAAAAATCAGGAATAGTGCTTCTCACAGTAAAAGTAACAGTAGGCGGGGAAATAGTGTCATATAAATTTCTTCCTTCTATAGAGAAAATTAAAATACTATCCCAGTCAGAAATTTCTTCCTGAGTGTAACATCTTACTAGCTTCAAGCTACACATTTTTGAATATATACAGAAAGACCTCAGACTCAAAAATATTAACTTAGGTTTATCATTATATTTATTAATAAGGTGAATTAAATATGGAAACATTAAATATAGTATCTGGTGTCTCACTTGCCTAATCAGGGAAGATTCTAATTACATAACTAGAAAAAACTTTGCCTTGCAGGAACATATTTGGCCAGTTCTGTGGCATTTTTAAGAGTTAAATATATGTCAGTAAATCAAAGAACAAAAGAACAGAGTATTTTGTATTTCTGTTTCATTACATCAGTATTTCAGTGACGCAATGATTCCATAATATCAAATTATACTGTTAGTCCTTAAACTTTAATTTTTTTATAAAAATTCAAATAAGGAAGTTGATAAATTTTAGTGAACCACTATCACAGATTCATTACCTTGGTTTAAAAGATTTCCTCTATTAAGACACAATAGCATAACAAAATTAGAAACTTAACCCCATTGAGATTAAAGATTTGTTAAAATATTGTTGCATGAAGAAACAACTGTTAACAACTGATAACTTTAAGTGATAGAAACTTTAGATTAATGCTTTTGTTCATCAAAAGTAGCATGCAAAAAAAAAAAAAAA
>VZTJ01005971.1:71732-124617 GCA_013397795.1 Orthonyx spaldingii
CTGTTACTTTGTTACCATCGACACTGCCAGCTCCCTCGGATGAGCTGCACCTGCTTGTGCTGCTGCTGCTAAGGAGACCAGAATCTGCTCAGCCCGACGGCTGCAGAGGTCTCGGCTGAGAGCCAAGCGTAGAAGGTCGCACTCAAGCCACGGGGCAGCTTGAGATCGGGCAGTGCCCCGGCAGCAACATTTTAAAGGCTTGGAAACTGAAACTTTTTAGTACAATGAGTATAAATACTAGTAGTCATAACTAGAATAAAATTTGTCAAGTTTCAAGTCTCTGTGTTGGAACTTAGAAGACTGTTTTGATTTACTTTCATTGTATGGTTCTGCGTAGATGGAAAATTGAGAAAAGATAAAGTTCACAAGCCAATTTCTACAGGCAGGGTCCAGGAGTTAGGGTAATGATCATCATCTAGTAGTGGATGTTACAAATGCACCCAGACATTAGGAGAGAAAATACAGATTCACAGAATATTCTGAGTTGGAAGGGACCCACAAGGATCATCGAGTACAACTCTTAAGTAAATGGCCCATATGGGGACTGAACCCATAACCTTGGTGTCATTAGCACTACGCTCTAACCAACTGAGTTGATGCCAGGGGCTACAGTGCATTATCATTTTCCTTGAAAGGTAATCTGCCAGTGCTTACAGGATTCTTGCTGGTGCAAATGTATGCAAGGAACTGGCTCACAGTTCGTCTTTGCAGACTCTTTCTAGAACCACTTACAGTGGTTGGACTCTTTTCAAGTCAGTGTTTATTAATTTATTTATATAAATATATTTAACCATAAATATGTGTTCAATTCTCCTTAAAGGCTACAATAAAAATTTCCCAAAAGCACTCACACTGACTACCTGTTTCTATAGCTTCGATTCTATCACACTGTATCATTTGCAAATCTAAGTAGAAATAACTTTAGATCTTTAGCAGTTTAATAAGTCACAACTAATTGGTGAGTTCTATTCATTCAGCCATGAAAAGAGCCAAAAATCATATAATGTGGTTACAAAGGAAAGAATCAATCCCACCAAGACTGGGAGACCATGTGGCAAAAAATTATAGTCTCATTAAGCGGCAGGAACAAGCTTCTGCCCAGATGAGAACTTTGAATGAAACCAGTTAAAGCTTGAAATTAGGAGAAGAAAACAAAAAAACCCAAAAAACCATAATCACCTTCATGGTCTCCTCTGGACCCACTCAAACAGGTCCATGTCTTCCTAATGTTGGGATCCCCAGAACTAAAGACAGTACTCAATAGCTCATGGCGTAATAATTGGAAACTATCTTTTTTATTCTAGGTATCTTAACAGTCAGAAGTGACACAATCAGCCATTTGCTGATGAATCTATATTTAAAGCCTTTTCATATGCTTCTTCTCAAATTAAGTTTTCTCATAATTTAAGCATGGCTTCCCTTTCCTCTTTGAAACATTGGCTTTAACCATTTTAGAGCAAGGTTGCATAAGTCTCACTTCCCAGGAGATACAGGTCATAGTGTGAAATAAACCTGGCTTGATTTATCCTTAAAAAAACCCACAACATCTAAAGGTAATTGCATTCTGTTTGTACTCAATGTGTTTTGTGCAGGCAAAATCTATTACCTGTGTGTAAATCATAGAACGTTGTGAGTTGGAAGGGACCCAAAAAGATCATCAAAGTCCAACTCCTGGCCCTGTACAATAGAGCTTCAAGAATCACATTATGTGCCGTGTGTGTGCAAGTTCATGGCCTAGAAATGTAGATATGCAGCTGTAAATTTAAAAACTCATATCCACTGAGGTGAAAGCCAGGATATAAAATAGGACAAAACTTCTGCCTCTGCTATCCTTACTCACACAGAGGTCACATTTTTTTCAGGTTCTTTGTAAATTGTACTTGACAGGAAAGAAAAAATGAAATGTATGTTTTAGTCTTATTATCAGCTTGTATAAATGAGCAGTATTATGTAAACTTTAATGGAAAGACTCTGTCACATGCCAGTTGAAGATGTGTTCTGTTTACAATAATTTCAAGCATTTTTCAGGCTGTCAAAAAGCAGTGGTGATTACAGCCCTGATGTCTTGTCTTCTTGCATCATGTCATTGAACTGCAGAAGTGAAAAGCACATGTTATTCAGCTTGCTCCAGCACTGCTGATTCCCTTTGGCTCCCTGCATCTCAGAGTTCAAAAGTCAGGAGAAAACTGCTGCTATGAAAGCCTTATGTTTTGAAATAGGAGTCAAAAAATGCCCTCCTCTCTCATCAATCCAGAGCTGATAATAGCAACACTTGCAGCAGAGAATCACTGTGACCATGGTACTTAAATGCCAAATTTGCTGAGAATAAGAACTGATGTAAGAAAGTGAATGAGTTGATATTTTCAAAGGCCTGAACATGAAGCTAAAGCCCACCCTCCAACCCACACACAACTCCTGTGCATTTGTGAACAACAATATTTTTCCTAGTGCCATACTCCACGCGTGGGGAAAAATGGAAATGGAGAAATGAAAAATTGGGTCTAGAGTGTGAATTTCAGAGAGATATCCAAAGTTCTGTTTGCAGTGTTCTAGTTCCCTGCAAAGGAGTAAGGAGAGACACTTGAGAAATTCAGAAAGCTATGAAAAAAAAAATCTATAAATGAATGTGGCAGATTCAGGAAGGACTGCAGAGATGCAGTTCCTTCTGCCAGAATTCAGTTGTGTTCCCCTTAAAGAAGCATCTTCTTAAATCAATATTATTATTATTATATACAAATATATGAACATAGCAGCAAAAATCTGTCTACCTCTTAAGGTCTGACTGTCCAAGCTGATAGGTTGCAAAGTCACCAAGTTGCTTTTTTCTCTTTTTTATGCCAAGTTCATTATAATCCCTTAATTTTATGGTACTATATGGTGACCCATTTGAGTAGAAAGGTGTCTTGTCCCTTCTACCTCAAGAATCTTGCAAGTTAAGAAGGAAATTAACAACAAAAAACATTGGCATATAATGTTATTGCATGGATTTTCCTTGAAAAGGTTTTTTTCAACTACACTAATTTTATTTAATTGGTCATATATTTTGTATTTCATAGTGAATCAGAGAGAACTTCTACCTCAAAAACAGTAGTCGATTTATTTTTCTAAGTCATGTGACTGCTAAACAATTTATCTGGTTGAAATTTTGGACTGAAGCAGTCCAAAACAATGCTGTGAACATCTGCATATGTAGTTGACCAACACACGAGGTACAATCACATTGCTGGAGTGTCGAGTTCAACAAATGAATGACTTATTTGCTGCAACAACTTATGGTTTCAGGGCAAGTTCATGGAGCAACTCTTCCAGCAAGAAAGTTCACACCACTTGTCAGTCCTAGGTTCATTGTGCATGCAAGGAAAGCTAACTTCCTAGAGAATTTTACATACATTGTGCATACAGGTGTATATCTGTGCATTTACAGAATAATATTATTTTCCTTTTTCACTCTAAATATTGACTGAGAGCTATGGAATTAGATATAAAATGGGTACCTTTGCAGGCACATAAGGAGAAGTGAGCCTTTGAAATACATGAAAGAACTGCTATTGCATTACTGATTTGGTGGACTGTGAGGTTAATGAAAGCCCAAATTAGTAACTGTGCAGCAGACAGAAAACATCAAAAGCCTAGAATATGTCCCTTACTTATCTTATCAACATCCCAGCTAAAGGGTAGAGCTATAAAAATGACTTTGCTGATTTGAACCGCTATAGAATGGATCCCTGGATTTAATTTTTAAAACCTTGGTTCCATTTAAAATTTATTTTACATTTCCCTTCTTTCTGGCTACCCACTTTCCAGGTATCTTCATCATAAACAATGACAATTTATTAATCAAGACATTTTATTCTCTCTGCAAGAGAGGACAAATTTAAAATGATTCTTTTTCTTTTGAAATTCTCTCCCCATCAAATAGGCATACAACTTTTATAAAGCTTTTGGCTATCCAGGAAATCTGCGTTTGAGCTCTATTCAAGGCAAACAACACAGTCTAAGGTAATATCAAAGTTAAAAGAAAGAGAAATATTTCTAACTCAGATAAAGACTATTATAGCTTGAATGACCTTTTAGTAGATTTTAGTTTCTTTATTAAGCTTCGAAACATTGTGCTGCATAGCTTGATATCCTGAATTTCTTTTTAATTTTTTTTTTCTGGAAACTGCATCAAAAAGGCACAGCTCTATTCAGAGACTGAGAGTATGGGGAGCACAAAAGCAGATTGCCAGAAAAATAGAAAAATAATCAGAAGTCCCTATTCTTTATAGAAAAAGATTAAGGTTCAGCCAGCCTAATAAGTGTATATAGGATTTAAAAAACCTGGTAACCTTGTCTGAGAGAAAATAACCTGAATCTGTAGCATATTGGGAAAAAATATTCAGAAATTCAAATCCTCTGATTATTAAGTCTTTGTTAAACCATTTTTACTGGCATGTGGTTAATCATAGAATCATTGAATATGTTGAGTTGTAAGAGATCCATCAGGATCATCAAGTCCAACTCCTGGTCCTGCACAGGACACCTCTTGTACCTGTGATCATTGTCAAAATGCTCCTTGTACCTGCGAGCATTGTCTAAATGCTCTTTGAATTTACACAGGCTTGGTGCTGTAATTGTTTCCCTGGGGAACCTGTTCCAGTGCTCAGCCACCCTCTAGTGAAAACCCTTTTCCTGATATCCAACCTGAACTTCCCCTGACTGCTCTTTGTGCTATTTCCTGGAGTCCTGTCACTGGTCCTGGGAGTGAACAGATTGGTACTTATGCCTCTGCTTCCCCTTGTGATAATGTTGAAGATCACAAAGAGATCTCCCCTCAGTCTCCTCCAGGCTGAACAGACCAAGTGACCGCAGCCACTCCTCATCGGGCTTCCCCTCCAGATCCTTCACCATCTCTGTTGCTCTTCTATGGACACTCTCTAATAGTTTAATATTTTTTATATTGCAGTGTTCAAAAATGCCCCTAAGATTCGAGCTAAGGCTGCCCCAGTGCAGAGCAGAGTGGGACAATCTGCTCCCTTGCCCAGCTGGCAATGCTAGGCCTGATGCCCCCCAGGGCATGGGTGGCCCTTCTGGCTGCCAGGGCTCTGCTGACTCAGATTCAACTTGCCATCAACCATGATCCTCAGGTCCCTTTCCACAGTGCTACTCTTCACACTCTCATTCCCTAGACTATACACACAACCAGGGTTGCCCCATTCCAGGTGCAGAATTTGGTACTTGCCCATGTTGAACTCCATATGATTGGTGATTGCCCCAAAAAGACAAAAAAAACCAGTTGGTGATTCTCCCAAAAGACACAGCTTTCAGATATTGTTTTTTAATTTTCACCTAGGGAAAGTTATCTGGCCCACGAGGAGGGAATTTTACTATAATGCCTTCCTTTGTAGGAATATCGTGAAGTAGAACTGCAAACTGTGCATCAGGCATCCACAAGGTGTCATAAAATATGAATTTTTTTATTGTAATTGTTTTAGTTTTAGGAATACTCTGAGGTAAATTCCTCATTTTATTTCTTCCTTTTTCATTTGGTAAACTTCAACAGTCACGGAAATGAAGTATTTGTAGTAAATATAAATTACTACTATTATGTAGTAGTTAATATAACTTTAGTAGTAAACCCATCTTTCAACATCTAGTCAGGGCTCTGATAGGAATACGTTGCCCCTTGTTTCCTCCTCCATGGTTTTTCATAAATGTTTGCCAATGCTGCAAGAAATTTGTGGCAACTTGGGAAATTTCAGTATAAGGTTTGATATTTTTTTGTAGATTTCATGGAATTCTTAGATTACTGAATTGTATATTAGCCAATAGTCAACAAACATGAAGAGGTGTCATTACTAATGAATACTACTGCCAGGTTTCGCCAGCCATACTTTGTTCAAATACTAGGACTAGGAATAAAAGGTATTTATAATTGATGGGTTTTGAAATTAATGGAACTGCAGTGTACAACTCTGCTACCTAAATATTCTGTTCAGGCTCTAACTTTTCTTTAAAGACTAATGAGTAATAACACTGGCCTGCAAACTGAATCATCTAGGTATTTCCATTTAGGTTTTGGAAGTAGAACGTATGTTTCTTAAAAGGAAGGAGAGGTCTAGATATTTCTAATGTTCCTCATCTGAAGTGTTACAAATTGTGTATTAGGGAGACTATCATATATTAATGCAAGTCACTAAAGTTTTTAAACCAAAACCACTAAACTTTTGTCTTTTTCAAAAAATTATTTGAAAATATATGTTCTGCAGTGGTTTACTTTTTGAGTCCCTGTTCTCTGACATTGCAAATAATTTATACTTTTTTACATGTAAATGGGAAAAGCATCATTAATAATTATGATGCTATTCTCCTTGGGTTTACTTTGGTAAAATTATTTTATAATGTTTTAAAATGCCCTGCTTTATGCCCTGTACTTACCCTGTGGGAATGGGGTGAGTAGTTGTGTCTACACAGTTACAGAACATCAAAGCCTTTATTAGACTAAACTGAAACACGATGCTTAATAACTTAGGTTGTGAACTGCAGTAGTTTTCAGTTTGCCCCTGCTAAAAGGATATAAATCTCAGGGCTAGCACAGTGGATTGTCTGAATAGGGCCTCACTTAATCCAGATAAGTTTATCCCCTCCAACTGGCTGAACTGCAGTGTGGTAAAATCAGCTGTTATGTATGAACAGATTTTCAATATATGCCTGTGTTCTTCAGTGTGCTCAGTTCCATTATCTAATGTTTTTAAGGCAGTCATTCTCTTTAAATGGTTTAACTCAAGAACTTCAATAAATATATATTTGACTTTGGGCATGTTGGCTTGATTTAGGAACAATAAAATTAATTCATTTTGAGCAGCTGAGTGCAAGTCAGTCTTGGAAAGAGAATCAGTTGTCTGTATTGCTGTCTATATCAGGACAAACACTTTGGCTACAGCATTCCTCATCAATTTATCTTTTTTTTCAGAGTGAATGTAGTTCTTTGTCCTTCAACAGACAATAGTCTGTGTTTTTCAGACTCATGGTACATGTTGCCATTAAATTATAACATCATGGGGCAGTTAAAGAGAAAACAGTTTATTTACTTTTAGTCTATTTTCCAATGTTTCAGTTTTTTAATTGGAACTGCAAACAGTGTGTGAAAGCATAGACTAGGAATGCAGAGATTGCAATAGGACTAAATACACTCATTAAACTTTCTGAACACTTCAGCAACTCTTGAACTTGTCATATTGTTAATTTGAATTATGATAAAGATAAAAAAAACCCTAGTCTAAGATGTGTAAAAATTACGACCGTTGTGACCTTAGAGTAGGCTTTATTGTTTGTATTTGGGTTTTTGTGTTGTTTTGAATATAATGTTAATGATCTAATCAATAATGCCAGACAGAATTAACACCATATATACAGTAGAGGAAGCATGAAGAAAAGCTGTTGCATAATTTAGGCTCTTGGGAAGTGCTCTATTCTTCTTTGAAAGGTTTCCAGGTGTGTAGGATTATCTGAGATTTCTGGTCTGAATATATGTGGTTCTTTGTTCTTTTTGTATCCAGACTACATCTCAACTTCTCTAAATCCCCATCATTTGTTGCTCTTAAAATGGGTATTTTATATAGGGTAAAGGAATATACCTTATATAGAAATACAATATTTTATTGCAATCTAACCAAAATACTCTAATCAAAGAATTTTTTTCATATCAGATTTAATTACTAGGGAAAAAGAAGGAAATAATACTATTAAATAAAGAGTTCAGATAATATCACCATTAAATTATTATACATGCTTTCTGTGCCTTTCCATGTATGCACTGGGTTCCAGGATTGATGGCAACCAATTGGGGGAAGG
Source organism: Orthonyx spaldingii (assembly GCA_013397795.1). Taxonomy (NCBI): domain Eukaryota; kingdom Metazoa; phylum Chordata; class Aves; order Passeriformes; family Orthonychidae; genus Orthonyx; species Orthonyx spaldingii. The sequence goes on from VZTJ01005971.1 coordinate 79,566, forward strand.
TTGCATTGAGTCATCAGCATCCTAAATACTTTAAAGGCTTATGGATGCTCATGACAAAGGTTTATTCCTCTTAACTCTGGGATATAATTGGGATCATTTTCCTACATTTTCTGTCATGCCCTATATGCCTCTCTTTATTCATTCCTCTATAATTCTGTGCTCCAGATCCAAATTTGGTATATATGATATTCAAGCTATAATAACAACCTGGTTTTTGTTGTTTCTTTAAACTATTGTCATGGAAGATTACAGTAATGGTACCTTTGACGGTAGAAAGTGCTTATGTAAAGATGCCTCAAAGCAGTCTGGCAAGGACTTCAGGACTTCAACATAAGCAGATGGGATAGTTGAGTTTTAAGACATGTAATGGTTCAATTACAGAGCTCACAGCAGTCAGCTCTGGCATATTGTTTGTAGCCTCAGACAGAAACGGTTGGCGGGGGTTTGTGTGTCACAAGATTTATCTGGGGATTAGGAGTTCTATTAGAAAAGACTTCAAATGCTGAATATGCTTTCGCTTCTTCTTTTCAAGGATGAAAAAGGACTGGATTACAGTGTATAAAAGTTTAAAAGGGTCACACATGAAGACCCTGCAAAAAACCTGTTTTGATTCCAGGGGATTATTAAAGCAAGAAGTCACTGCTCTGAAGCTAGTAAACGATCCTTCAGAATCAGTAGCATACTGGATTGATACGTATATGACTGGAAAAAAAACTAGAGTGAGCTTCCAGGAAATCTACAGCTATTGTTTACAATTATTGTATTGACATTGTAAGGAATTGTAAACAATTTAGCTGAAGTTTTAAAATTTATTGCTAACTGATGAACATTGGGGTAAAACCTAGTGAATAGATTATGTTGCTTGTATTTTCCTCAGTATTCTGAACATCTCGCATCTGCCCTTGAAACTTCAGTAGCTGACAAAACACTGAATAAGACTGATTATAGCCTGAGCAGGGTAGCAGACACAAATATGAGAAGCACTTTGAGATATCCAAAGTGATGAAACTTTTCTTCACACTAGTGACAAGAATCTGCACCTCATTGCAAGATCAAAGGAAGTGCCTAGATACATTTATGAACATATGTTGTTGACCTTGAAAATAGTTCTTTTTCACTAATAGAATTAAGAATGTCTACCTCTTTTTCTTTTATTTATTCAGGAACCAAGTCATGCAGTCTGGCTATATTTGTTCAAATTAAAAAATAACAAAAATGTTGAGATTATAGTGACTTCCAATTTTGGCTTTTTTTTCCTATGGAAAATTTGTCCAGATGCTTGTGAAAATTCAATATATGTTCAGAATTTGTTTTAATATTTATTTAAATTTTTTTGTGCTTGGTGTCCGGGCTGCAGAGAGACAATGGAGCTTAGAACAGTGTGGGCAGAGCCAGGTTGCCATTCCATGCCACTGACTTCATTGCTGGGGACTGTAGTTTCAGGGGAAAGAAAAGGGTGAGTACACACTGGAAGTGCACCAGTTGTTCCCTCTCTTTCTCTGGGAAGTTGCCAGCCATGGTAGTGCTGCAGATTCTTGGGATCAATGCTGCGGACTCTGTCGCTCTACTGCTGTCACCCGTCCTTTCCCGTTCCTCTGAGACACAGCCCTGAAAGTGGCAAACACAGATGAGACACAGCTCCTGCTCTTCTGTATACTTTCATTATTAATATTGCTGCTGTTACTGTGTGGTTTTTATTCCACTGCTGTTTACTTTCAGTAAATTGTTATCTCAACCCATAATCTCAGCCTTTATCTCTCTGTTGCTGGAAGGGGGTGGGGGTGGGGTGAAGGAGATTGACTTCTTTGGAGTTTAATCCCCAGCTGGTGTTAAACCACCACACTTGCTGAAGTCCTGCACATGTCCACAGCAAATTCTGAGTCAATCTGATGGGGCTGGAAATACTAAGAGTACATAAAAATTTCTGTAGACCTGTAGAGTCAGCCCAGTACTCTTGGGAGACACATTTTATTCTTCATCTGATGATCAGTAGACTGATGCACGTATTCTCACTGACTAAGAGCATAACTGCAAAGAAATAGGTATCAAAACCGTCCACTTGAAAAACACATACTCCAGAAGTGACCTTTACTCTTGAAAGTAAAAGGGGGTAATTTCACTGAAACCATCAGTGAAAACAGGTACCACAAAAATGTGAGACACTCAAGCTCTTTCTTTCCCATTTTTTTCTCTTCAAGTAATTTCTTAATGATAATAAAATGTAACAAGTAACCATATTCAATAATTTCTGGGTTTGTTTCCAAAGCTTTGTTGTTCAGAGCACATTGATGCCATAAATTCATATAATTTCAACACCCTATAGAAGTCAACCTTACAAGGGTAAGTCATGCCAGACTAATCTAATCACATTCTACAACAAAATAACATCTTCTATTGACTTGGGCAAGCAGTAGATGACATTTACCTGGCTTCAGCAAAGTGTCCAGCACTTTATTTCATAGCTTTCTCCTCATCAAATTGGCAAGATTATAGATTGGACAAGTGCTGTGTGGGATGGGACTTGACTAACAGGCTGTACTCAAAGGGTAGTGATCAAAGGTTTTTACTCAAACTACTTGCCTGTCACAAACTGGGTCCGCCAGTGATACTGGGTCCCACACTGTTCATTGTCTTCATAGATTACCTGGAGTATGGGATTGAAAGGTTGAAGGAATGGACAGAGTAAAAGTTATTACATGCAAAAAAGACAAGTATAGTGTCCTGCACCTGGGGAGGAATAACCTCAGTACAGGCTGGGGGTTGACCTGCTGGAGAACAGCTCTGTGGAGGAAGTTGTAAGGGTCCTGGTGGACAACAAACCGTCCATGAGCTGTATCCTTATGGCCAAGAAGGCCAATGGTATCCTGGGGTGTATTAGGAAGAGCATTTCCAGCAGGTCAAGGCACATCATCCTGCCCCTATACTCAGCCCTGGTGAAGCCTCACCTGGAGTGCTGGGTTCAGTTCTGTGCTCTTCAGTAGAAAAATTACATAAAGCTCTCTGAGTGAGTCCTGAGTGAGTCTCCCTGAGTGGACAGCTGTGAAGACAATGACACAACTGGAGCACCTCATTTATGATGAAAAGCTGAGGGAACTGATCCTGTTTAGCCTGAAGAAGACTGAGAAGGGGCTTCATCAATATCTGTATGTATCTGAAGGGAAAGTGTCAAGAGGATGGAGCCAGGGTCTTATCAGTGGGGCTGAACAACAGATGAGAGGCAACAGACAGAAACTTATGCACAGGAAGTTCCACTTGAATATGAAAAATAACCTCATTACTTTGCAGCTGACTAAGACCTTGAACTGGTTGTCCAGAGACGTCATGTAGTGTTCTTTGGAGATATTAAACAAACATCTGGACACAATACTGAGTAACATGCTTTAGGGACCCTGCCTGAGCAGGGAGGCTAGACTAGATGACCTCCAGTGGTCCCTTCCAACCTTACACATTCTGTGATTCAGTGATTCTTTGTGAAAGTACCCACACCAAGTTTGCTGTTGACACCAAAGTCACCACCTGGTGACAAGAAAATATCAGAAAGGGAGAGCCATCTTACAGAGAGACCTGGATAGACTGGAAGAGTGGGCAGCCAGTGTGGCTTAGGATCTGTGTGACTGGGGAACAGCAGTGGCAAAAGTGACCTGTGAGGACTGATAGACAACAACAACCTGAACATACTTCAGCAGTGCACCACTGCAGACACAAAGGCAAATTGGATCTTGGCTTGAATCAACAGGGGCATTACTAGCAGAGAGAGAGAGACATGAATGTCCCACTCTTCCCAGCACTGCTCAGGCAGCACTTAGAGTTCTGTGTCCAGTTTTGTTCTCTGCAATTCAAAAAATGTAACATCTTCCTTTCATGTTCTAAATGTTTCTTACAATTACAAAAATTGTTTTCAGAAGGACCATAATATTCACATTAGAATGGAGCATCTGCTGTAGCTGATGGGCAATAAGACACCAAGTTCAGTGGGTACAATAACCTTTTTGAATCCTTGCAGCTTACAAGAATAATGTGCAATTATTTTTGGCCATAGTAAAATTGAAGTTGTGCTATGCATTCATGATAGCATATTGGTGATCACAACTATTTTCTGGTAATAAAAAAAACTTTCCATCATACCACATAATAATTATCCTCCTACAGGGGATAGAAAGATATGTACTGAACCCTTCATGCAGCGGGAAACAACGGTAAAGAATTCCCTTTTTTTAAGTATATCTGAGATCAACCTCAGCCTCATGTTTTAAAAACCAAAATGTTCAGAATATAAAAAAATCAAAACTACAAATATAAAAGGAATATTTTGTACTAAAGTAGATATAATATTCATTATATAAAATTTTAAATTTATCTTCTGCAAAATAATTGTAACTTATCCAACACATTGTCTTTATGTATGCATGTATGTAGATATATAAAACCTTTTTATTGTACTGCAATATATTAATTTCATTTCAATGGAGACACTTTGGTACAAAGTTATCATTTTTTATGTTTTCAATTTTCCAATGAAAAATCCATTATTCAACCAGCTCTTCTACAAGACAGGAAATCAACAGGTAACCAAAGAATGTTTGTTGATATTAAGACTGCATTTTTTTGCTAAGACCTCTTAAATGTTTGATAACAGAAAGATAAAATATCTCATTTTTGTGCTGGTGAGCTGAGGCAGAGTTCTATCCTTTTAAGTTTCAGTTCCATTAAAGTACTTAATCCATTCCAGTTCAGGAAGGGATTATTTTTCAACTCTTCTATTGGTTTTTCCAATGGCATCTTTTTAATTAAAAACTCAAAATTGGAAATTGTAACCCAAAATTTTTTCTTAGGTGTTGGTTGTTTTCTATGTAAAGTTTTAATTTATCCTGAGAATTTTCAATTGAGAAGAAAAAATATAGATCTCCCTGAGGTTTATATTCTGCCCACCTCACATTGCTGAATCCATTTGATCACAAGTAAAACAGCCGGTATAGCATTGCCTCATGGTGTGCAGCTCTAGCATATATTAACTCATGTAGAATTCTTTTATGACTGCCTTAAAGCCAGTGTTTGTCTCTTTATTAGAAAGATCAAGGAGTCTCAGAGCTATTTCTTTTCTGACTTCAGCTGACCAATATTGAAGTTTTACATTTTCAGTCTTTCACAAAGGAGGCCATAACAATCTACCCAGCTGTTGGTCAGGGACTTTCTTCCAAGAGCTTTAAAGAGGATCAGGCAAGGCAAGGAGTAGTTACAGATGAGATGTTTGTATATTTATAATAGATATACATATATATATGTGAATGAGTGCACAGATATAAATTCACATTTATATGCATACATATATAAGTGTGTACATGTGTATGAATACACACACACAGAAATTATTAGCCAGAATTGTCGGGGTTGCTCAGCCTACCCTGGAACGTTGGTGGGATAACTCAGCTCTGTGAGACCACCCCTGGAAAATGAAGTGGTTTCTCCCTGAGATGCCTTACCTGGATATGTTAATTCTCCTATATTGATTAACCATAACCGGTTCCCTTACCCTATCCCTTGCTTCCTCTGTACTCCCCCGCCTTCCTCTCCTCCCCTGTGCTCCTGGTCCCCTGGCCAGGCCCTATAACAAGGGTCTCCCAAGGCCACTTGGCCTCTTTCGCCTCTGGACCCCTTCAGGAAATAAATGCTTCTGGAACTCCATGCGGCTGAGCCCTCTGATAACCCTGGTAACACTTGGGCCATCCACCTGGGGGGAGGTGAATACCTGTCAGGACATCGGCTGGGATAGAGGACAGAATTATCTGCTCAGTACGCAGCAGTACTGGCCAGAGGGGTCTTTCAGAGCCTCCAAGACCCTCCTGGTGAAAGCAGAAGTTCCACCCGTCCCACACCCCCCCAGGGACAGCGTTACAGAATGATTCTACTTGACCTAAAAGATCAAAGATTTGTGAAAGATGGTTTCTTGCACCGAAAGTAATTTTGAAAGCAAACAGTTGTTATAAAGTCCGCGATGCTTCCAAATCACTTAATTAACAATTGTAAAGTATTGGCTCAGTCCAGTCTGCAAGTATACAGAAACAGGATATATGAAGTTTTCCTAATGCAAAATAAGAATAATATTCATTAATTTCTCTTGTGAAAACTTTGCTCAGAATCTCAGATACCCTGACTAGTGATCCAGTACTTTTGGTGAAAACATTGCAGGAGTCAGAAGGATCATCGATCATTGCCATGATTTTTAGATGTAAGAGATTTAATTTGAACATTCTGAGACTGAAAATGTACTTAAATACCCTAGCTAATATAAAATATTTTTTATTTCAAACAGAAAAACAAAGCTAATGCTTCTACAACTTTTCTCTTTTTTGCTTTACTTAAAATACAACTTGATAGACTGTGCCCTCTTAAAGTTTCTTTCTAGGAAAATAATTTCTTTCTAGTCTTAAGCTGCAGCAGCTGCTTACAGTGCAGAGCTTCATGTTTTCCCTCACAAAGAACTTAGTTTTTCTATTCTGTATTTTACCTCAAAACAATTTCAGATTTCTGTCATAAATAATCTTTTTATATGCAGACAAAGGAGACTATCAAGAATGTTGGGGTACTTTTCCTGTCTTGAGATGATTTCATGTACTGTCTGTATGGCACAACTCCAGTAAAAGTAATGAACCATCTTTGTTTTCTGCCGAATTAAGAAGGTCTCAAACAGTGTTTTAACATTTGCCTATTCCATTTCCAATGTACTGACATTTCAGAGATGTTAAATATGGAAGCTCCACTGTTCTTGGTACTGATCCTCTACATTCAACAAACTAAAAACATTCTTATTTAATCTCAATAAGGTGTTCCTTGTGGAAATCTTAAGTTTATTATACGTGATTAATTTTAAGAATTACTTAGTGCATAAACTTTCGGAGTGTGCAAATATTAATTTTTAATATGATTTTTAAAATAATTTAAAAATGTATTTTGTAAACACACATAACAACGCTGTCTTATGAATGGATGTTATGGGGTTTAAATAAGTTTCTACCTCTGCTTAGGCCTATAGCAGTAGACAGTAACTTCTGAGGCGGCCTGCACCCCAAAACCCACTTTCATGTACAAGTTCTTTAATAATGGCTGATTTCGTCTATTATAGAATGAATTACTTATTCAACAGACACAAATTGAACAGACAAGAGACTTAGATTATTACTACACAGGGAAAAGAAAACTATTAATAGTTAAATATACAGTGCACTATAAGGTACCATTCTTTTAATATAGGTAGTGAAAAAATAGTATACATAGGATTCAATGTATCTTACCATCCAATTGTTGAAGGAGCACACACATGAATTCTTTTTCACTCAATTTCTAGAAGTTGTTGCCACGAAGGTTGCATTCAACCTTGGGGAGAAATCCTCTAACACACTCCCAGAGGGTGTGCAAGAAAGTTTCTGACTTCATGACAGTTTGTAGTACTTTTACAGTGTAAAAACAGGCCTTTTGTCACCAATATCTCTCTCCACATCTGCTCTCCAGACTGAGGTGTTGATTCTGGGTAGACCTCTTGATGCCAGGAGATGATCCCTGTTGGGGCTTTGCCCCTCAGGTTATCTCCCTCATTTGCACTTGTCACCTCGGTGGGGAAAGGGGGAATCATCCTGCCACACGCTCTCACTGGCATTCAGAAAAATCAATACAGTAAGTATTGGGACAATGTAGATGCATGTAACATATGAACATTTAATTAGTTTATTAATTTAATTATCAAAATTAATTATAATTTAATAATTCACGAGTTAATATGCTGTGGGAATATATTTTATATACTCAGCAAATACAGAGGATAAACAATTACCTGTGAGTCAAACCCTGCAATTGAGTTGTCTAGAAGACAACCAAAGAAAACAGGAAAATAATGAATAGGTAGATCCATGGTGTCACAGCGTCACATTTGATACATGAGTTACTATGGTGGGATAATTTATTTTTTCAAATCCAGAATTTAAGAGTTGACTTCTCTTTAGAAATACTCACAAAATGAGCAAGCATTCAACCATTGATAAAATCGCCAGTTTCTATGACAACTAAGGGATCTTTGACAAGAGAGGCCTCATAGTTTTGTTCCTGACACGGGAACACAAGTAGCAAAGTATGATAATGTGATGTCATCATTTGGAATCTTCCAGTCTTGCATGGCTTCCAGCCAAAATGAAGACAGCACAGTTACTTAGTGTCCTACCTGTTTGAGTTTCATATTGATGTTTTTTGAAAAAAAAAAAAAAAAATCTGTGCTGAAATTTTAAAATTATTTACCTTCTAAAAGGTCCTATTTAATCCTAGATTCATGAAATTTAGAGCAATATTGCATAAGTGTTCTGAAGAATCAATATGGTGAAAAATTCCATAAATTTTATGGTAAGGCACTTGTACTTGCCTTTCTCTAATAAGCAGTCTTTTGTGATTGAAAAATGGCAAGATTTTCCCTATTTTATATTCTAGTATAGTACTCTGTATGCTTTTTAATCTTTGCCATCCATTTTAATTTACAGAATAATTTGAAAACCTGCTGCCTTACTTCAATTTCTACTTACCATATTTTGAAATTGTATGGGTGATACCTTAAGTTCTCCAATGTTAGACTTCATTTGCAATGTGGGAAGCTGGTTATACAGCTGTCTTATCTACCTTTGATGCTTGCAGTCTTCAGTGACCACTTGTTCAAAGTTCTAAATCATCTGAACATTCAACAAGTTTTTAACTGCCAAGAAATTTATATATAACTAGAGGGTTTAGGCAGTGATTTGCTATCATGTGTTTGGTATATCCTTTCCAACTATGTACCACTCCTTGATCTGATGGTAGGATGTGAGCAGTGCAGCTTCTCGTTGATACCAAAAACATCTTTATATGATTTTTTCAAAATAATATTAAAATTTTTATCCCTTGATCTCTTACTATGACTGCCAAATGAAAATAAAACATATCCCTACAATTTATCAAATTACTAAGAATGTCCCAGTAAATACACTCATCTCAGCTATCATTGTCATCATTTCTTCTCTCTTTTAAAAAGGTAAAGAGGTTAGTTAGGCAATATGTTCCTTTTCTATATTCATTTGGGAAATCTGTTATCTCATTACTGCACAGGTGTTCTTTTTGTGCTATTGCTCAATATACTCTGTTAATCAGCTTATTCGAGAGAAAAAAATGCCCTAGTTAAAAAAATTGGTGGATGGTAACATGTTTGAAAAGTGAAAAATGTAAGCTCTAGTAAAGAAATTACTTTCTGTAAAACCCTCAGTCAATTTTTCCCTGGCTTGCAATGATATGATCCTATGGGTTTTTTCAGCCCTCTAAGAAGATAGCAGGAGGACTAGTGAAATGGTGAGTAAGGGAAAATTAATGCCACTGAAGTCAAGTGACCCACACTGGATAGAAAGCTACTTTTAGACATTTTTGTTTCATTTTCAATTTCTATCTTGTACTTCTTAAAGTATAAAGAGGATGGTTTGTGGGCAAAATTCGGAATCTGTTTCCACTCCTTTAAAGCCTATGTGATTCTATTGATCTAAATGTACAGGTTAGAGATTCAGTTTAGAGTTATTGAGGACAAAAACAGGAAGGAAAACAGAATCTGTATTGTGAAAATGTCCACAACTTCCCTTGTAAAGACTCACTCTTCATAGAAATTTTTATCCCAAGGAGTTTCACCATGAAGTTAAGAGGTCTTTTTAAGTTGCACAAGGATAATATTAAGAATTGAAAAGTAAAACAGTAACTTTAATGCACATCATTTTAACTACAAAAATATTATATGGATTAACTTACTTTTTGAAAAATGAGAGAAAAAACTTTCATACAGTGCAGAAAGTGAACTGAACTTGTGATTACCTTGCCACATTGGTGAACAAATACGTGATTAGATCATTGCTGTCATAGAAGTTGAATAATCCCTGAGAAACTGGTTCAGCCACACCTAAATCTCTTGAATTTGGTGTGGGCATCTCTCCTTCTGTTTTGTTCTGATTTCTAGTTTCTTATATTTGCAACACAGTTAATGACTGGATTACATATTTCAGTACATTTTGCACAAATAGTTGTCGCTGACCGCTTGACCGCCCGGCTGGTCGAGGGGCGACAGTACCCTCGTGTGCCCGGACACAGGCTCTCACGCTGCACGCAGGTGCGCGGCGGCGATGCAACGCCTTAGCCTTCTCAGGGCAAGCTCGAGGCAGGTGACAAGTCCCACAGCCCAGGCTGGGGCTGGCAGCAGCCGATGGATCAGGAGCGACGCGGAGGCGATGAAGGAAGAAGAGAGGACTCGTTTGTGGGCTAAATCCAAGAGTTTATTCTCTGCCCTGGCGGGGGCAGAAGAACTTNGGGTCTTTGGATATTCCACAGATGATAACATATTGCAAAAGTCATCACAGCATGGTTGTACCAGAACTGGCCTTCTGCTGTGTATGTTTCCAATCATACAAATGCAGAGCTTTTGGACCAGCAAAGCACACTTCTGATGTATGCTCTATGTTTTCAACCATAAGAAGACCAGGCAAAGGTAGCTATGGTTACTAAATTATACAATCTAAGGAATAAGTAGGAAGTCTATAATAAATCAATATTTTGCTGAATTGTTGTTTTCCAAAACAAGTGTTTGCATCTCTGAAACTTGTAAAGATGAAAGTCGCTGAGGTGAGGTTCCCAGTAAAAAAAAAAGTTTCGGGGCATTTTTCTTTTGAGAAGAGTATTAATGCAGAAGGCATTAATATGACTTAAACAGGCATCAGAGAAAAATTTAAAAGTCAGTAATAGACTACTTTTTCTTTTCTCAGGTTTTCTAGGAAAGTGGAGAGAGTCCTTTGCTTAATGACCCAAAGGATATTGTTATCACCCTGTCACGATTTTTTAAATATAAGAACTTCACAGAAGGCAAAATTCTCTGTTTAGCATATCAGTATTCAACTCCAATATTCACTCAAAATCTAATTTTGAAGTTAGAGTCCATGCAAATGTTTTATTACTGTTTCACTAATACATTAATAAATACTCAGAAAGCAAGTTACCTCAGCTTGCAGTATAACAAAATACATTTTCATGTATTAAACAATTAATAGTCCCATAGCAAAATCACAGACAGATGAAATGCCTGTAGTTTGACTGTGTTTGAAATATCAAGAATATCCCAGTCTAGTAGAGTAATATAAAATGAACAAAGAAGACGATTCTAACGTCAGCTTCCTGACTTTTGACTTCATTGAACCTCATTTTCAACCTTTACAGGTTGCTGTAGCAACCTGTAGCAACCAGCTACAGATTGACTCTCCATCCGGGCTAGATTTCACATTTACAAGAATGGTACTCTAAGTGAATTCCTGACCTTTATTTCAAGCAAAATAGGTTCTGTTAAATATTAATGCTTGAGATACCCTTGATTCTTTTCATTTGATTAGGGGGTTGATTCCAGCTTTAGTAGCACATGCTGTTTTGCGCATAAGTCTATTCTCGTGCTGGCTTAAATGCAGTGGTTTTATTTGTTTTTTCTCTTTGTGCTGATTCTACAACCATTTTGCCCCACTGTAAAGACTCGAGGAGGCCCAAAGAGGCTTGTTGTTACCAACCTTTTCATAGTTTCAGAGAGATCTAATATTTGTTGTGCTTTCTTAAGAGTTTATGTCATTTTGAGCTCTAGTGTATGTTCATAAAACACCTTTTCTTAAGAGTATTCTGCTTTACAAACTTTGTTGTTCTCATATAGCCAAATGGTTATTCAAGATGGGCCCTATGGAGCTGGTGGAAAGATTCCAATGCCATATAAAGAAAAGGGCATTACTTCTGGGAGCAGTTGTGCCTTTTCTATAGTGGTGAAGGACTAAATAGTTCAGCAGTAAGGTAAGCATATCTCTGGTTGAAAAGACAAGCAACTAAATTGAGCTCTGCTGCTGTTCCCTAAAGAGCATCCTGCCCTCATTTGATTCGGAAACACCACTGTCAGTGGTGAGGAGCCTTTGCGTAGGAAACGTGGTTTCAAAGGCAGGAAAGAAAGTTATATTTGGGAAGTATTTTCTTCAGAGAGATCAGACTTCAAGTTGTAACTTCTACTCCCAATGACTTAGATCTGAAATAACTCATTTTCTTTATAGTTTCCAGTACTTTCTCTCATTGTCTTTCATCTAGACATTTCATACTCCCAGAGCTCTCATTGAGGCACAAATGTTTATTTCCTATAGTACCACTTCTGCCAGCGTGAAGAAAAGCAGTTGTGTGGATAATAAGGATCTATCTTTAGGAAGAAAAAAAATTTATTTCTCAAAATAATTTTTTGATTTATAGCTTTAGTTATTCAAACTGCTCCTTTTGTGGATTTGCTGGTGTGTGGTGACAATTCTTACTGTTAAGTGTAGCAAAGCAAATATGTCTGGATTCTAGGGAGCACCAGGGAGCTCATTTTTATTGACTAGGGCAACTAGATGGGTACTATTTTTTTTTTGGCTGTACCTTCTAAATTGATGTCACAGATACCAATTCATTCTCACTTTCTTGAACTGCCCTTGCATGCTAAGAGGTCTGAATCATATTTATTTTATAGATTCAATAGTAGCCAGTCATTTTGAAAATGAAGATTCCATTTCTCTCTGAAAGTGCAATACATTTAAAATTCTCTATTTGTAAGTGTACTTTCGATATCCTTAAATGAATTGCATACATACATAAACCACACAACATTTAAATCAGGTTTGTGTCATAGTAACTGTGCACCTCTGTAATATTTATTATATACAGTAATTTATAGGCATGCTTCTCTGACATTGACAGAAATTTGTTTCCACCCACTACCTTAGTGCAAGAGGGGAGAATAGAGAAGGTAATACATTTTCAGAAGACAGTACAGCATAGTGAGTTTTTTAAGGTTTTCTGCTAAGAATCGGATAACAACAATTTTTTATTAATATAAAAAAATAATATTTAAAATAAAAGTATTGAATACTTACAGAGGTGTGGGGTTTTTTGTAAATCTGTGTGAACACCATATATGCTTGGTTTTAATTTGTGGTGACTTAATATTCATTTTCTTAGTAAGAGATTTCCTTTTTTATTTTTACATCAGGGTAGTATTTCATGCTTAAAAACCTTGAGACTATAATGGCTGACTTCCTTATCCTGGAGTAAAAATTATATAACACTTTCCTTGGAAAAGAGTAATTTTCTGCTATCTTCAGTTTTAACAATGACTTCCCAGGGAAAATAAAGGGAAAGAAGTTAAGTTATAAGCCATAAGATTATGGCACCCTGAGCCTGGTAAAGGTGAGCTACAGATAAGTGTTAAACAGAGGGTGAAGAAAAGAGAGCAATTTTATTGTTTAGTACGAGTCATGTGACTTAAACGAGCTATTCATAAGCTATTGCTCTTTGAAAGATAAGAATCAGCATGCCATTACTTTGTTGCCAGCTCTTTCATGGGAGATGTTCTAAATTTGCTTGAGTTTTTTTCTCAAAATAAAAATGGTTCATTATTTGGTTGAGTTTTACTATTACTGTTATTATTTTCATCATTATTACAAAATCTGCAAAGTCTAAAAAAGTGAACAGAATTTCAGACTTTTGGAGTTGAGTAGTAGCTATGCAGCAATGCCTATAGACTATAGGGAGAGGAGGACATTTTTTTAAAAATGTTTGTTTTTCCAACAAATTTTGGCAAAATTTTCCAACATCAATCTTCTTTCAAATATGTTTTATTACATATTTTAAATTGATTACATTGATAACAGTATTTTTTTATGTAAACTATAAGCTCAATATAAAATGTGCAAAACCAGAAAATGTTCCTGAATAGAAAGCAGTGAACTTTGTTATGAGCAGATTTAAATGTACATAAATGTCATTTTTTGTTAATATGTGTTTCATTGACTGATTGATGCTGGAAATAAATGTGATATTTTCAGTGTTACATTTGAGTGCTCTAATCTCCACTAAATCATATTCCTCAGGTGTCACCTCCAAGACAATGATTAATGACATACTAATAAAGTTCACTTTGGCAGTCTAAAACTAAAATGTCATTTCTATTGGGTATGAATAATTTCCAGCTAAGTAGAGCCTTGAATCAGAACCATGATGTTCTTTGTTCAAGAACTTTATTTTAAAAATATTTTAGTACAGCTGAAAGTGGAAAAAAAAAGTGGATGTGAGTTATCTAAATGATGAAGTGATGTTTTTGTTGGCTGATTCTTTTAGTCTTGGCAATGTGCTGTTTGAAATAAATGAAGCATTATCCATCACTAGGTATAATCAGGTTTACAAATCACTCTACAGTGCCATTAGCCAATTGCAAATGAGAACTCTAATCCCTGTCCTCATACTAATACATATATTCTCTTGTCTAGATGGTGTGTCTTGCATGAAAACAGAACCCAAACTTCAGACTAATATTACTTCTTAACTGTAAAGCATTAACAGCTGCTCAGAATGAATGGCAATCTGTAGCCCAAAGAACCTAAAATCTTAGAGACAAAGATGTCAGGAGGACACACTGAGACGTTTAGAGAAGAAATGCAGTGGAGAGTTTTAAAACTACTATTGATGTTATTTTGTATATTGCAACTGAAGTGACTTTTGGAAAGGATTTAACAGTGAAAGTGTTTCCTAATGAACAGATGTTTTGTGTTTAATCTCAAAAAGAAAAAAAAAAGTGGAAAAAGGAAAGGAGGGGTACCCATATTGAGATAATGTGAAAAATGAAGACAAAAGGAAATTACAGAGAAAAAATGAGTTACCAGATGAAAGATCTGTGAATTTGTATAGAATAAGGGGAAGACAGAGTCTTGAAGAAATTTAAGGAGGGTTTGTTTTGATCAGCATTATGAGCACTGTGAACATTAAGAGAATGTGAGAGTTTTCAAAATCACCTGTATGTAACAAAGCAAAAATCATACTGATTTTTGTTTGAATTCAAGTTTTTTAATTTGGTATTTGCAGACTGTGATATATATCCTACCAGTAAACCTACATCAGGGTACTATTGAAAAGTATTTATTGGGCATGGTGGCACCAAGGTAGAACCCGTTCTTCAAACAGTGATGTCATTTTTGTCTTCAGCCTTTATGTTGTTACTTCTACATTGTTCTATTACTGAACTTTCTGGATTTTGTAATTTCTTTCCTTTACTTACATTTTCATGTGCTTAGTGAATTTTCACAGAATCAAAGAGTAATTGATGTTGGAAGGGGACTCTGGAGATCATCTGGTTCAACCTGTCTGTTCAATCAGCGCCACCTGGAGCCAGTTATCAAGGACCACATCCAGAAGGCTTTTGAATATCTCCAAGGATGAAGATTTCACAGACTCCCTGGGCAACCCTTTGCCAGTGTTCCATCAACCTTACAAGGAATCTCTCAAGTTTCAGTGTGTGTCCAGTGTCTTTTGTCTTGTGGCTCAACACCACTGAAAAGGGCCTGGTTCTTCCCACTTTGCCACTCCCCTTCAAGTAATTTATAAGATACCTCCAGAGACTTTACATCTCCAGGCTGAATAGTCCCAGCTCTCTCAGGTTTCCTCATTGGAGAGATACTCTAGTTATTTCATGATTCTGCTGGCCCTTTGCTGGACTGTCTCTGGTATGTCCCTGTTTCTCTTGTACTGAGGAGCCGAAACTGGACCCAACACTCCAGGTGTGGTTTCACCAGCACTGAAGAAAGGACAGGATCATCTCCTTCAACCTTCTGGCAATTCTTTGTCTAATATGGCTTTGGACAAGACTTGCTTTCTTTGCCACAAGGGCTCATTGCTGGCCCACGTTCAACTAGGCGTCCACCAGGATTCCCAGGTCCTTTTCTGAAAAACTGCTTTCCAGGCATGCGCTCGTACCTGGGGCTGTTCCTCCCCAGGTGAATGATTTTGCAGTTCTCCATTTTTTTCTTCCTGAACAGGACATCACATTATGCCAGATAGTAGGGCATAATGCTAATAAAACCAGGTTTGTGGGTTTGATACTCTTATGGCCATTCTCTTAAGATTTGGACGTGGTGATCTTTGTGGGTTCCTTCCAATTCAGAATATTCTGTTATTCTTCTGGTCATTTAGTGTCAGCTGCTGGTGTTACGTCCCAGCATCTGGCCTACCTACCTGCCAGGAAGAAAGAAGTGATGTGAGAAAAAGGTTAAAAAAAAAAAAAAAGAAGGGAAAATAAACTACTTTTATGACGTGTAAGCGCTGCTCAGCAACAGCTGAAAGACTGGTGTGCTTCAATGCTGTTTTAGTCACTAATACTGAATCTGATTTTGATAATTTTTTCACACTTAGATTTCCAGTCATAGACACTATAAAGCTGGCAAGATCAAAAAAAGTAAAGTATACCAGAAAACCTTTCCTGTTTAAGTGCACGCTCTAGGGACCAAGATGGACTCCTTAACCTAATGTGAGAATTAGGGCAAGAAAAAAAATATATAATCAGCCTTGCATACTCTGAAGATGGAAAACAGAACAAGCTTTCTACCTACATGAAGACTGGTAAATTCCCAGAAAAACCCTTTTAAGGGAAGATTGAGAAAAAGCACAACTAGTTTTAAAATGGGGTTGATCCATTTTTAAAATGGTTTCTTTCTGTATTTTTGATTTCTTCTCTATCATTCTGATTTTCTGTTAAAGTAGAGGACTAAGAGTTCATAACCCAGTGTTCCCTCCCAGGAACCAGCAACACAAGCCTCTGAAGATAAGGGCTATATTTCCCAAATGATTTTTTTTATCGTCCTCCTTTGGGAACTTTATTTCCACATACTTAGAATCAGGTCATAAGACTTGTACACAATATTTTATTGTACAATGCTGAATACTTAAACAAGATTACTCCATGGACTACTCTCAGTAGTGATAATAAGTATACAAGTAGGTCATGTAGGATCAAGACTCAAATGTTGACAGCCATAAGAGAATGATTTTTAAATGCAAAGCATGTTCAAGAAAGTTATAAAGTGAAGAAGAGGGTCAAGTCATCATCTAAATAATTCATAACTGTCTGATTCTGTTAAAGCAGACTGGTTTTGAAGATAGAGTACATGACAAAATCTGTTTTCAAGTACCAGAAAGATTAATATAAAAATTATAAAATCACTGTAAAACAGCTATTTTCACAACAATGTTTCCAGTATACATCAGTATATTTAGTTTTCAAATGACTTCAAGTGACCTGACAGGCTTTCGCCAGAAGAACTTTCCATTTCCCAAGAGTACAATAAACTTTATCGCCCTCCTTATTTTCAAATTATCTTCTATTATATTATTATAATTGTAAGAAGTGGCAAGTTCACCCCAGTTGGAGCACTGCTCCTACCCAGATGCTTGCTGACTTTACCCAACAGTTGCCATTAACTTGTACTGTCCACCTTGTCATTATTTGAAATAAGCTGAAATGTCATTTAAACTTTTAAGACAGATGTGTTGCATATCACTTCTTCCTTCTCTTTTTTTTTATTTTCACTTTTTTTACTTTTTTTTTGAATTATATGCATATACCAAACCTCAAGATCCTGGCAGATCAGTGCAATAGTTGTCAGTGTCTAATGTAAAATGCTTGAGATTTCCTTTTATGACAACTATATGTAAAACTTAACCCATTATTAATCATTAGAAGGGAAGTTATGAACCAGACTTGTAAATCAAGACCATTTGGAATTAAAATAACACCCACTGTGTCAACTTTTCTCTATGACACCTTATATTCTGGTAATTACCACCATATGTAAGCATGATCCTTCAGAAGCAAATAGAGTAACAAAACAGTAAATAATATTTGCCAAAAATATTACATGTAGTCTTAGTCCTTACTTGAAACTGTGAGAAAAGCTAGGACAATCTACAAGATAATGTACCTTCCCAATATTTAAAAAATGCACTTTGAAATAATAACATTAATTTTAAAAAAGACATTTTTGTGTTAAATTAATAAATAAATAAAAGAGTGAAACAAAGGTCTCTCTAGTGCAGCTAGGTAAAATGAAAAAAATAATCTACATCGTTTTATTGTAAAGCTATGAAAATGTGATTCTCCAATGGATTTTTTTCAGATTTTTTCCCTTCATCTTTCTTTTAGATTGGGATTCTATGTATTTTTTACATTTCTTTCCCATTTAATTAAAACTTTATAGAAAGAAAAAAAGGCTTTAGAGACATTTGTACACTAATCTTTAAAAATTTAATTTTGAGTTTGAAAAATATTGAACAGAACAGAGAAATAAAATTGTGTTAAGAAAGAAATGAGCCATCATAGAGAAATTCTAATAATGATCCAGGATTTGTGTTGTTGACACAGCATGGGTATTCACTGAATTAATAAAATTTAATGGAAAACACATAACTCTGGTTCAATATAACAAGCATCATTTTTGGTGATATAAGCAGAACAGTTTCTCCCTAACACTCGGAAGACAAGGATTCAGAATTGAAGCTTGCGGCTTTTAACTGCAAGAATGAAGGCTGTGAATAAAATGCCCTGAGTTCTGCAAACAAAACTGTGGAGTGGTTGTGCAAGTATATGTTTTTAATGTTGGGTGTTTTTCCAGAAATTAAACCTAACAACAGCTTCTGTGAAACCTACATGCCCTTCTTGAATTCATAGACCTATTGAAGGTTTTAGGCTGGAAGTCAGCTCTGGAGGTCATTTAATCCATCCTCTTGCTCAAAGACATGTAAGGCTTGAGCATGCTGTCCAGAACATTTGCAGTCAATTTCTGTAAATCTCCACGGATTGGAAACCCTACAACCTCCTTGGACTCTACACATAAATACTCTTCTGTGGAAAACTCATCTCCTTCCGTTGCATGGAAATTTTCTTTGTTGTAGCTTGTGGTCACCTCTTCACCCTGCACCCCTGAGAATGGTCCATCTCCATTTTTCCTGCAACCAAAAAATGGGGAGTTGAAGACAGCTATTATATTCTCCTTCAACCAGGTTTTAAACCTGTACTACTCAGTAGTTTCCAGGCCTGGCCAGTCCTTTGTCTACCAAAGAGCCCAGAACTGCACACAACACTTCAGCCTCAACACCATGAGTGTGAAATAGAGGGAAATAATCACTTGCCCAAACCTGTGGGCTGTCATCTTGTTAAAGTCAACCAGGATGCTCTTCCTACCAGAATTCTTTGCAAACGTTTTAAAAATTGTTTGACCCTACGGACACCATAGGGATTCATACCCTTCAGATTGCTGAGCCTATGGGTATGTTTGATTTTCTAAAGTGATTTAGCTCTAGGCATTTCATATATATGAGAAAATTAAACCTACATGAGAGAAGATAACAAAACTTGCAGGAACTACTCATAATCAGGCCAACTGGATACAATTAGTATTTAACTGAGTGTTAACTATGCTTTCAAAAATCAAACTTTTAAATAAAGTCAAAGCCCATGTTTTAAAAACAAAAAGAAACCAGAAGCAACTTTAGCTTAGTAAAAAGAAAAATATGTAAAATCTAACCAATAAGGGAGACTCCTAAATTGTTTTGTTTCAGGATAGCCTGGAGACATTTGTCATTGTGAAAGTCTATCTGATAGGAAACTTGAATTTTTCTGGGATGGGTTTGGATTTATTTTTCCCTTTACTTGTCTGATATATTCCAAGTGCAGGAGACTTTACATCAGTGAGAGGAGTTTTTGTTTGAAAAAAATTCTCTGTCGTGTTTGGTGAAATCACAATTTAATTCTTCCAACTTTATTTCCTTCTTTCTCACATGTATCAATTATTTATTTGATAGCCCAGATGCTTCTGTCATTAGTTATATTACAATATGTGAAATAGGACATTTTCTTTATTTAGCTATTTTCTACCAAACGGATGGTTAGGTACAGTATCTGATGACATTTGGGAAATTAATGAAAATTTGCATTCTGAATATACAGCTGGCAAAATATTTCACTATAAATATACTAGTAGAGAGCTGAAATGTAGTATTTTGTTGTTTTATAATCGTCATTACTTTACTTCATGATTATTTGAATCAGTGAACTAAGATGATAAGCACCTGCACAAGCAAGAGTGAAAAATGAAGATGTCTCACTATAAATAGCTATTTATGTAACAGTCAGACACAAGACTCAAATTTTTCCACCAACAGGTGGAAAGCGACTCCTTTTAAACACATACCAGTCCCACTGATATGAATTCAAAAGGTTGCAAAAGGATGAACCTTCCTAAATACATATGGTAGTTAGAAAAAGAAAATCAAATTGAGAGGTTCTTTGAGAGACAATTTGGTCTTTCTTTTTGTTTCAGTAAATTATTAGTTTATGCAAGGTATTTATCTTTTTAAATGTGGAAAACTTCTTCATATGAATGACAATACTAAAAGTGAATTCACAAATCCTGAATTTATCAGTAGTATTCAGTAATGCCTTCCTATGTTCCACACATTGCTGGTAGAAAATTCATATTTAATGGACAAATTCATCTTGCCTTATTCCTTATTTTTCAAAGTGATTAACGTTGTTATGATATAATTTGAATGTGTGGGTTAATCAAATAGTGGCATGCTTAATAATATAGAAAACAAAACCTAAATTTATATATATATATACATATTTATATATGTGGAAGGGTTCTTTGTCATTGGGAAAGGTGGTTGGGCACTGGAACAGGCT
This sequence comes from Orthonyx spaldingii, assembly GCA_013397795.1. Classification (NCBI taxonomy): domain Eukaryota; kingdom Metazoa; phylum Chordata; class Aves; order Passeriformes; family Orthonychidae; genus Orthonyx; species Orthonyx spaldingii. The sequence goes on from VZTJ01005971.1 coordinate 100,159, forward strand.
CCCCAGGGAAGTGGTCACAGCACCAAGCCGGACAGAGTTCATGAAGTGTTTGGACAATGCTGTCAGGCACAGGTTGTGACTCTTGGGGATGGTCCTGTTCAGGGCCAGGAATTGGACTCGATGATCTGTGTGGGCCCCTTACAACTCAGGGTATTATATAATTCTATGAAAGTTCCATCATTCTGGCTTATACAAAAGCTAGTAAGTTTTTTAAATGAGGTTTAACAAGTTCTCTTGAATGTACTATAAGTATTAAAAGAAGTAGTATTATTTATTGCAATCTAGACTATATTCTGAATAGTTGTTCTAGTATGTTGCTGGATTTTCCAACACTGATGGAAAACACCAGGAAATAATATGATTATTTTTTTAAACAAAAGTAATTTCCAAACTGCAGCTACTGAAATAAAAATGGGTTCATGTCAGAAGAGGAAAATTGTAATTTCCTATAATCTTGGGGTCATTTGGACAACATATAAGGAGTTATTTTCTTACTTGTTTTAATCTTTATAGTTAGAAACCTTGAAATAACTTTCTTTCCTAATAGAGAAACGAAAAGTGGCAATTTTAATCTATGACAGTAGCCAATATTTTTGAGGGACAGTACCTCTCCATTTTTATTTAAATATTTTTTCACAATTTGTGCAAAAATAGATCCTAATGTAAAAGCAAAGTAAAGAGGACAATGATATTAATTACAGCTATTTTAAATATAGAATCAAAATTCAATGTATCTGAGTAATACATTGACTTGTTTCAGAATAAACTCTAATAAAATTACATAACATAAGATAATTATTAATAAAACTTCATTATTAAACTGATGTTATATTTCAGTGAAAGACAATACAGGCTACAGTTTCACTTGATATATAAAAATAAATATTGAAGATTTCAATATTATATTTACATCATACTATTAGAAATAGTTCTGACAGTAAATAATAAGGTTTCATCGTTATCAACAAGTAAACAATTTCATACTGATGAAGTTGATGAACAGAAATTACTGATGCAAATCAAATGTCGGTTTAAATCTTACTTGTGTCTAATATGAATTTAAGCTCTCAAAAGAAAATACTTCCTGAAAATACCCTCTATTATTTTGCAGGTTTGAAATACAATTGATTTTTTTGAAGATTGGTGGCATTTTTTCCTCCACATAAAATGTGTAAGTGTAATTTATGTAAGGCAGGGATACAGATTCAGGAGAGCAAAAACAAACAAAAAGAAAGAAAGGTAGAAGAAAAAAAATCCCACTTGTTGGGCTTTTTTTTCTATTTCATCAAATCTGGTATTTGTCTTTTACACATTAATCAGTATTTGCTTCCCTCAGATCATACAAATTAATTGTTTCTATGTGAAGAGATTTTGACACTCTTATTATTTTTACTAATCATTCTAATGAATTTTTTTGAAGTGTTGCTTTTAGTTATGAAACCCTTTTTTAGAGAGAAGTAAGTACTTTGAATTTCATAAAATATTCTAGTAAATGATCCATCCAGATCAGTCCTCACAGTCTTAAAAGACAATGAGGAGAGTCGCTGCAAATTAAACAAAATTTTAAATTGATTAATTATATTGCATTAAACATTTATTTGGAGTCTTCTTCCCATGGAAAGTATTCTTTATTCAACTTACTTCATTTCTAGGTGAGTTAGAAACCCATTACTTCAGTTTTGATTTTGAATGTGTTTTAACCTTTGAATAGGGAGTTAATAGTCTCTAACTAGTCCTCCAAAAACCAAACTCAATAATTGATTTGAATTATTTTCCCTAAGGATTTGTCTGTAGATATACCCTAAAGGAAAGTATCCTGACAACTGGAGGTTGAATTCAGGATTATAAAGGAGGGTAAAAAGGTTAATAGCTTTGTGAAACTTTAGGTTCTTTTCTCCTATTTTGTGGAGTGCTTTCCTGCTTCTGTGTTTTTATGTAGGACTAATGATGAACACAATTGTATTTTCTTCTAAAAGTATCTTATATAGGCCTCAATCTCCTAGTTAATATGTCTTAGATATTTGCATAGGCAGGCAAAGTTGAATTTTCTGATCTGCTTTTTCAATATTTTGAGATTCTCGTGGTCATAGACAAAAATTGTCCCATCAATCCTGAACATTAATAATTCCCTGTTACTACTGTTATTAATTTCTATTTTTTAATAAATACTTTCGACCCTTATTTAATAGTGTATTTGGTTTGTGTGGCCAGGTTTTGGTAGCCAGGGGGCTACATGGGTGGCTTCTGTGAGAAGCTGCCAGAGGCCTTCATCATGTCTGGCAGAGCCAATGACAGGAGGCTCCAGGAGTGACCAACTGCCAGTCAAGGCTAAGCCAATCAGAAATGAAAGTCATCAATTCTATGAATATTGATCATTCCATGAGGATGTTTAAAAAAAAAAAAAAGTGGTACGGTGGAAATTCACTACCAATACATGAATAAAGTGCTGTTTGGCTAACTGGGAGTCCACCAACCTAGTCACATAATATATGACAGAGAATTTCTCAAATTTGCTTCCTAGAAACTATTTGACTCCACAGAAAGGGGATATTTAGACCTCTGTGGGAATGCAGACCAAAGAAACTACTGCATGCAGTTCAAAGTAGGAAAGACTACTTTAGCTGGTGAAGATATCTAATACCCTATGTATCTGCTGCACACGCTCATGCCTTTTTTTTGGCACCACTGAATGAGTGTATGGCTTCATCTCTCCTGAAATGCTCCAATCTCATGCATAAGATGAATGATTATGTGTTAAACTTTGAGATAAGTTTTTGAACTACATTGACCTTACTCTGTGTTAATTATTTTATTTATGTATTAGTTTAATATTTTTATGGTGGCAGACTGCAGATCAAATTATCCTTGCTACAGGAAAAAGATCCAAAAATTTATAAAGGAACAATTTGTCGGTTTCTGTGCTCCAATAATTAAGATTTTTCACACATTGAAATAACATGAAGTCCATCTTCAACATGATAATGAGTGATAAAATTCTGCAAACTTGCCCTGAAGATGACAGACTTCTTGTATTTTCAAATGAGAGTTAATAATTGACTCTACACTGACTAACATCACTAGAAGTTAACATAAAAACATTACGTTAAAAATGTCGGGTTTTTTACATATCATATTAGATTTGTTATTGACAATGACAATTGATTGGTGACCTACATTTGTCCAGCAATTTCTTATTGCTCTTTAATTCATCATGATTTCCCGTACATTGAACTAGACCTCTTTTACAGCTTATTAATTGTTTCAACATTCCACTTTTTTACTGGGGATAATAAATTAGTTCCATAAAGTTTGCCATTTTTCACCAATGTATTTTCTAATTCACAATTTATAGACGATTTTGTAACATTGCAGTCATTGATTCACTGAAGTGCTGAAAAATTTGTTGAATTTCTATCAGAATTTTGACAAGGTAATGGCAATGAAATAAGTCTGGATAGATTTCTGTAGTGAATCACTTTTTACTGATCATGGACCATCTGGTACTTTGGTTGTTAATCCTCCCTTTTTTAGCTTACTGATCACAGTTAGTAGTGGAAGTCACCTTAAAATATTTGATAAACCTGACAGGAACAATTTTTCAGCTACTAATCTTATTTTTATTTCTGTGCTTAATCATTAATACTTACCCCTTCATTTCTTTTCTCAAAGCGTGGTTAAGGTACTGATTTCTTCAGTATCCACTATTTCACATGATAGAAATTCCATTTTGCAACTATTCTTGTAATAGACCAAGAAATTGATATATTCTCTGCTAAAATGATCTCACCTGGTAAAGTAAAATGCAAGGTTTAGATTCTGCTTTATCTGCTTTTACTTTTTACTGTCTCTTTTTGGTGTGGAATTGAGTTCCCATTTTTGAGTGGGATGTATAAACATAATAAAAGACAAACTGCACTACAGTAGATCAATAAGGAACAGATATAGACCACTGCATATCTCTAGATACTGCACTCAATAGATGGAAAAAAAGGGCAGAAAAGTAGAATCAGACACATATTTTGCAATTTTATGTAAAACTTCCTATATATAAAATAAAGGTAGTATAAAATAAAATAGCATAAAATGAAAATAATATAAAATAAAAAGGTAATATAAAATAAATTTAGTATAAAATAGAGGTAATTTTTTCACCTAATAAATTTTTTCTTACTTATTTAAAAATAACTATCACTTGGAAAATTATTTTAGCTTTTCCTTTTCACAGAAGTATATTCCTTTTTGATTTTTTTAGTTGTAATGTTGCATTCAGTTGTTTATAAAAAAGGTTATGAACACCTACTGTCAGAAGTAGCGTATTTGCACCTTATTCTACAGGAAATTCCATGCATCTTCAAGGCTGATGTAATTCTTGCTGTGTGAACTTGGAGAGTTTACCAGTTTCTTAAGGAACAACGTACATGAATGCAGCAGTGTTGATCTGCTGTAACTCAGTAGAAAAAAAGGTGACATGGTTAAACCAAACTGAACACTCAACTACCATATTTATGAGCGTGTGGGTTTCATTCTTGACTTAAAAACAGGAAAGAAAGACATTGGACAAATATACATGCTTCATGCACTACTATTCACAGAGCAGAGAACACTGACAATAAATAATCTAATGGTAGAAGACTACCAAAAGTTGACAAAAAGTTAGTCTGAAAAGTCAATCTACTTTTGCCAGTTTTTAAGCAAGAGGAATAATCGTTATAAGAATCATAGTCAATTCAAGAGGCATTTCCACTCCCTGTCTCTTTTTTAAAACATACAGGATTCCTAAAAATCTGACATAACATTGAAATTAAAAACTAAATTATATTTCAGTTCCTATCATTAAGTACACTCTGAAAACCAGTACCTTTTAAAAGATGTCTGCTATTTTGTTGTACACACACACTCAGTCTTACACTTTTCAAGTCAGTAGTCATTTTCCTGTACAAAATGTATCCTAGTGTGTCAACAGAGAACAGAGGATCCAGTATTATTTTGAGATTGCAAACATATATTGCAATCTTTGGAGACAAAAAAAAAAAGATAATATGTAGAATTATTTTCAGATTCCTTTGATTTCTTTATGCTTTTATATATGAACTGAATTAATCAAGAGGACAAAATAAAATTCTCAATTTTGAAGAAATGCTGTGGGGAAAAGCAATATTAAACACATAAGTTCTGTTCAATATTTTTTCTATATTTCTATATTTTTGTGAGCTTGAAAATAAAACAAGTTATTTGATAAGAAATGTTTTTTATTCAGGAACTCAAAACTGTAAACTGAAAATCAAGATAACAATGTAAATCTATTTTTCAGTTCTAAGTGTATTTTTGTATGTTTTAAAACACTTGAACTATTAAAAGTTTGACTGCCTACTGGATTTGTGTGTCGTTTTCAGTTGGAAGAATACCAGTGTACAGAGAGGAATCTAACCTGAAAATTTTACAAGATGACCTCTTAAGAACACATTTTTCTTTTAAGTGTTGTCAGCTGCAGTCTTCTCTGATTTAATCTACTGACAATCAGGGCTCAACATTTTAATAAGCTGTAAATGGTCCAACCTGAAAATCACATGTATGTTTAAAATGCATAAACTGGGTACTCAAGAAGAAGAGGACCAAGTTCCAGTGACCAGCACAACAAACCACCTGTTGTGAACAATCAGCAGTAAGCAAAGTCAAATGGCCATGGCTGCTAAAACTCAACATCAGCCAGCATATAAGCAAAAAAGAGTGGTTTTAATCAATTATTTGAAAAAAATCTTCAAAAAAATGCATTCAATAAACTTGGTGTAATTATATATATAGTTATATATACAGTTAATATATAACTGTAATGACTTTTTAATGTACTCACCTTTTGTCAATAGCTTTGGTACAATGACTACTTCACATTGCCTTTTCTAAATTAATTTATCCATTTCAGTGCTTACAAGAACAGTAAAGCAACTTTTTTGCTTCTAGGTTTGTGCATAACTTATAATCAACACAAACACTTCAGGACTTGTTATTTCTAAAAACATATGGAAATTATGTCTGAGTAGTTTGAATATATGATTGCAAATACTAACCATATGTTAGTTTGTTACAGATTTACATTTCCCCTTCAACACTGCTAAACATTACAGAAATATATTTATTGCTCTATATTTCAAAATCGTAAAAATAAAAACGTGGTTCTTTCCTTCTCATTAACATTTTTGAAATAAAACTTTGCAAAATTATGATCATAATTATGTTCATAAATCACAGAATCACAGAATGGCTTGACTTGAAAGGAACCCATGACATGGCCAGGGGCAACTTTCATTAGACCAAGTTGTTCAAAGCCCCACCCAACCTAACCTTAATTATGGGAGGGGGCATCCACAGCTTCTCTTAGCAACATGTTCCAAGTGCCTCATCATTTTCACAGTCAAGATTTTCTTCCTAGTATTTAATCTAAACCTACTCCCACTTCAAAACCATTCTCCCCCATGTCTTGTCACTACGTACACTTGTAAAAAATCGCTCTCCATTTTTCTTGCAGACTCCCTGGTGCTGGAAGGCTGCAATAAAGTCACCCTGGAGTCTTCTCCAGCACAAGGAACTGAGCAGTCTGGGACAGCACTGCAATAAAATGTAAAGATTATCAGGATCTGAAAAAGCATTTGGCTACTTGGGGTCTTTTAGCGTGCAACTGTCATTATTAGATGCTATATTTAGCAAGAAGTCTCTATCTACTCTATACTGGCAAGAAAAAAAAAAAGTAAACTAAGATAAAGTCTTGTGGGTTTTAGCCATGAGCTCTTACAGTCTTGCCAGACCTGGTCCTGAAGGACTAGAACTTCAAAATTAAAAATATGTGTTTCTAAATAACTTTTATAAGTGAAATGATACTTATATGTGGGGGGAGGGGGAGCTTGATTTATTTCTACTACATAGTTTTACTTGATACTAAGCAAAAAGATCCCTACATATTTCTCCTTCATTTGTGAGAATATGACTTTATTTTGCATTTGTGTTATTTATACCCTTATCCTTCACCTTATATGCTTCATTCATTTTGACAACTTCACAGTCCCTCCTTCCACAGTTACTTAAAGTATCTTCATGGCCCAGGGCTGCAGACTGTCTGAACTCTCTGCCTTTGCACCATGATTAGAGAAAGCATGAGAATCTCTACTGAGCATTGATGAGAAATCTCACTTGCCCTTTAACAGTGTTTCATGTATTCACCAAAAACCTGTCTAATCTTAATAAGCTTTTGTATGCCTGAAAGGTTGTTTTTTGCCCACCCACTTGATCCAGTAAGAGACAGTTCTATAACCATTATATGTATAATTATGGAAATCTGATTCTAAGGAAGATTTAACACCTACACATGCAAGAATGAAAATTCTGTTCCTTCCCCATACTTACGTAATCTGCCTTCCTAGGCAACCACAGTAACAGAAATGATAGTTAAATCACAATTCAGGGTTTGAATGTTGTGCTTGAAGAGAACCAAGAGTTACTTTATAAGAAGTGCTTTTTTCAACCTTTATTATGGTTATTTTTTTTAAACAACTTTTTTTCAAAGATTTAAAAAAAATTAATTAAATTTCCTATTAGGAGGAGGATTAAGATGCTTTAAACCTCTCTACTTAATCCATTCACAGTGAATTTGTTAGGATGTAAGAAAGAGGCAAAACATAAGAACAATGCATATAGTAACCACGATTTAATTTCATTTGAAACTCTTTCTTTAACAGGTATATCACCTTTCTCCTCTGATGAACTTGTTTCTTCTGTGAAATGTGAAAAGACAAACACAGCCATGGTTAAAAGGAGGTTAAAACCTACTTCTATGATAAAAGATGATGTCTACAATGTTACCATGTGTTAGGTATCTTTAGGTACACTTAAAATGATTTGAAAATAGTGCAGTGCTCCAGGAAGACACTACAGTTTTCCTAGCGTTCATCAAAAAGTCATCTAGTTCATTTCAGACTTACTCTTTCCCCAGCATCAAACTGGTTCAAAATAATTCAAAATCTAATTCAAGTGAAAGGATCCAAAGTGTATAAATCTTTCATCAACTTTCAACTTCTTTAAAACTACATAAATAAACATACTGTTAATGCTCAGTAAGATGAATAATACAAATGGTATTTTCTAGTTTTTGTTTTGAATAGTCTGAGATATTTTCAATATAATTTACATGATCACCTTAAGGTGTAATTTTAAATATTTGCACTTTGCTAAGCCGTATTTTAAAGGATATCAGAGCATTTACACCTTTGTCCTAGATACCTCAGTTACACGCCTCAGATGAGATGGGAGAAATTAGGTCTAGAATATAGACAATAGATATAAATAACACATAAACTGTTATATAAACAGCAGATAAAATAACAATTTTTCAAGTGAGGCATTGAAACTTCTGAGCTGAAATCCTACAATATATTGCACAATATTTTTGACTTTTCTTTGGAAAATTGAACGTTCAACAGCTTCTCTCTAACTACCTTGTTGGTTGTGAGTTGAAATACAATTTATCTGCACTTACAGTCAAGAGTATTTGACCAGAGGGTCTCTTCTCTCTCTCTGTCACTTTCTCATGGAATTTTGCTGGGGCACATAAACCCCACCTGACTAATTAATTCTTTGTGTAGTAATTAGCCTTTAGTACTGTAGGCAAAAAAGAAGTCCTAGATTTATTTATTTAAATATATCTTGTTAGGGTGTTTTTAATGTATTTTTGTATATATATGTATATACATAAACACTTGGTTTAGAAAAGAAGGTGATATTTCATAAAAGTTAATAAAAATATTTTCCCTTTCAGTTAACCAGGCAAATTTTTATCAGCTGGAAATCAAATTTCCATATTTTGCTATTCACTGCATTAGCATTACAAAAAAGTCTGTCACAATTAAAATACAATTAGAACAAAGGAATTTTTTTTTGTTATTTCAAGATATTATTAATTTTATTCCTATCGTCTCCAGGGTTTGCTCAAGTCCTATTCAGCTCTATGGGCACTGTAAGCTGATTTCTTTGTGAATTAGATCAGACCTTTAATCTCTGAAAGATTAGTACTGCACTTTAGCTAGATAATAGTTTTCTTTTTAAACATCTTTTACATAATAAATGGGACAAGTTTAATCAAAGATATGTCTTTTGGCAACTTATACAACAGTTTCTATCAGCTTCATCTCTAACATGAGCCTGAAATCTATACCTTAAGACTAGTTAAAAACTTGGCAAAATGGGAGATCAATAAAGAAAAAAAAAGAAATTAGATATACCCTTGGGTCATAAATAACAGAAATACACTTTTACAGTGATATCTGAGTCTTTAAAATATTAGGTTTTGTTCTCCTGATTCTTAAAGGAAGTGAGAACTAAATACATCTGCTGATCTTTAATGCCGCATGCCCTTACCAGAGTAAAATCCTGCTGTACATAAAGACTGTGGACTACATTTACTTGAGCAAGCACAGGTGCTTTTGGAGATTCCACAAGGTAAATAGTCCAGTCTCTGGCTCCTGCTACAGAAGTATGTACATCTCTAGGAGCCTTGGGCCATATCTGTTTCTCTATCATTTCAGAAACTCTAAAATAGCTGCCACAGCACTCCCCACCTGTGCTTAGGTAAGTGAATTGCTCCCTGTGAGTCATATTTCTGTCTTCAGTTTCAGAGAAGGAAAGAACTGGTTTGGAAGCACTATAGAGGTTTATAGTTTGAATCACTGGCACTAACAAATAGAAACACTTTTAGTGCATATAATTTGGATAGTTTGGAACATTTGGATAGTTCTATAAAGACAGCAGATTCATTGTAGTAAATTAGTCTCTATTCCCATTGTCTCTCAGACATTTCCTTTGGCTTAGGTCAGCCAAACAGTGTTTTGAAATATTATGTTATGGAACCCTTATACGGCTCAGCCAGCCTAATCTAGCAGGCTTTTATCAGTATAACCAGCACTTTAATTTCAAACAGAAAAATCAAAATGGAATCTTCTGTGAATTTACACAACATTCTGAGTGAAGTAAAACAAGAGGATCTGTCCACATTCTTTCTACGGATAAATTCAGTTAAAAACACAGTTTTTAGAAAAGTATGAAGCTTTGGGAATTTATGTTTGTGTTTCTTCCAAGGGAGTTAAAGAATAATATTTTTAGATATCCCTCTTATACTAATAGTAGAAGCCATTAAACATATGTGCCTGCTGAATAAAAAAGCAAATTAGACATATTTTATTTCAGAGACCAGATCAGTAGCAGTTAGCTCATGACAGAAAAAGAAAATGAGAATTGAAAATTACTGAATTTACTGGAAAGTTAATAAATCACAATTAGAGGCTGACTGATTGATGCTTTAATACTTTTTGCATCAAAGGATATTTTTGGAACATATTTGAATTAATCATCATGATGAGGTATTGTGATATGTTGGACAGAATAGTTTAGAGAGAAATGAGTCATGTAAAGAGAAGTACAGTTAGAAACAGAGATGTCATCTGTATTTCTATGTGGCCAGACTGAGTATGGTAGAGGCCTATAGAAAGGAACAAAGAGTACACAGAGGAATAAATCGCTAAACATTCAAGCACAAGTATTAATTAATGCTATTCAAAACTGACAATCTCTATAAAAGTTTACAAAAACACATTTTTAAAAGTATGATAAACTCTTTTCAGCACTTTTGCACTAGTCAGTTTATTTTCTGTTCCTTTTTGACAGGTTGGCAATCAAGTATTCAGCTTTTTTCATCACTTCCAGGTGCTCTTCAGTTCCTGTAGCCACTCCTTCAAAACCTTCTAAAAGATATGGTCTAATTTTATGTTTTTTCCCCAATGTCCTTCTCTTTTGCCCTTCAGGATGAAAAGAACCAACATAAAAGAACCTCCTTTAATTCATTTAAGAGCTATCTCAAGGGAGGCTCTTTCCCTAAATATACTGGCAGTCATCTCCATGTAACTAACTAGGAAGCAATCTTTTGTCCATTAGAAAAATTAAAATCCCCTCTGTGATGAATGTTTAACATTAACATTACCCAGTAAGGAGTATATCTTCCATTCTTATTCACCACTGTGACTGCAATAGATCTTACATTTAAAATGCCATACAAACAGCTAATTTTCTGTTGTATGTAAGTGGTTTTTGACTAAGAGTAGGTACAGCAACAATCCATTGCTTTGGAGTAGATATTTGAAGAGTTTTCTTCAAGATTTTTGATATGGAACAGTACTACAGTGATTTCAGAATGGACCCTAAATATTTGTGTATGTTTTTTAAGTATTTCATCATTGTCATTATCCCTTTAATGAAGAAAGTGTTCTCAGGTTTGCAAAAGCAAACAAAAAATTATTCTCAAGAGACAAAACACTGAATGTTTCTCTCATACTTTAAAGGAAAAAAGTTACACTAGACTTTATTCTTCCATGCAAAATATCCTTGCTGAGTTCAAAATTCCATTGTATGAGTTGCATTTAATACTTACATTTTCCTAATATTGAATTACTTTTGTAATTGTTTTTCTCTTTGCTTTATATGAGTTTTGGATTTTTTCCAAATGTCATTAGAATTAATGAGTCAGGCTGAAGTGTATGAATAGAAATTTTATTGTGCAAAATCACCACTTTACGTAAACTAATTTTCGTATTATGGAAAAAAAGATACTTTGCACAAGAAGGAAGAGCTTCTCATCTTGCACCTTTTTTAAACTTCTACACTATTCTTTAGATTGAAGATTAGATATCACTTAGCCATGTATGAAATAGGGCTACCTGGTGCATAAAGCTAACTAAATGTAGAAGCAATTGCTTGGCTTGACTTAAACTATCACAGATACAATAATTTCTGATTCTTTCATTTTAGTCTCTCTGGGAAGGGGCTCTGTGGAAAAGGCAGTGGTTATTCTGGTAGGCAGCAGGTTGACCATAAGGCAGCAGCATGCCCTGGCAGTGGTAGAGACCAACAATCTCCAGGGCAGTATGAACACAGCTGGGCTAAGTGACTATCTCCATTTACTCTGCATTCAGTAGGGGCATATCTAAAATACTCCATCCAGTTTTGGATCCTCAAGACAGAAAAGACACTGATGAACTGGAGTGAGTTCAGCAGAGGACTCCCAGGATGCTATATTACACTAGTACTTGATAAAACAAACAAAACCTCCAAGCAAATACAAGAAATGTCCTTAAAATGTGTTCTGCTTTGTGGTTTTTGTATAATTTCTGTACTGTCGCTGAATTTCCAGTGAGATTTTGAAGCTTCTGTAGAATTGAAAGTGCATAGCAAGACATTTGAATGGTATGTTAATCTGCTGACCCTTAGGTTTATTTTGCATAATACGTAAATCACTCTCTCTAATCAAAAGTACTTTCTTGCTGAGCAACCTTATTGGTGAATTTCAATTCCCTACTGAAAATCCTTTATAATAAGAAGGGATTATTAAATTTTGATTAGCATCAGACTATACTCATTTTATCCACCAACTGACATTTCTGCTAATTGAGGATAAATGCACTAGTCTGATACCTCCCCAAAACACAGAACATATTGAAAGTCTCAGCACAAGCTGAAAACTTAATTAATATTCATTGTGCTTCCTGGAAGCTACTGGTTGCCTAAACCAGTGTCTTGCAGATAAAGCTGAAAATTCAGTCTCTACAATATCACTATTTGGCACATTTTGTTTGAATTATTAAATAGAAGTAATATATCTAAAGTTATTAGCAAAGTGTTAATGTAATGACTTTAGTCATTATAGACCTTTCTGTGATAAACTATGTTTCTGTGCAGTTATTAAAGAACACCACGCTAATGCTGATTTCCCAGTCAGGAAAATTTCACACACACTTGAAAAATGGGAACAGAAAAAGAATGAATGGGAACAAAACTGGTCCTCTTTTCTAGTAGCAATGAGTAGGATTGGAAAAACATGGACATCTTTCTTTCTTTCTTTGATCACTTTCATCAAACCTGAGCAGAATTCTTAATTATTGGAAATGACAGATACTTTTGGTTTTATTGTGAAGCCACTTCCCTCAATTTTTCATTGTCATACTCAAAAATTGCTTTATTTTAATGTGAAATACTGCTATTCCAAAGGTTTAAGTTACCTAAAATGCAGAGTCTTTCTTTAAAATCTTGTATACCTTACAGTTTAAAAGTCAGCAGTTTAGCTATTTCTCAGTTTAGATAAGGAATCCAGGAAATGCAGGTTTTAGATAATGGCTACAAAAATGAAGCTGAAAGGAAAGTTCTTTTTTTTCAAGTATAAACAAATGGATAATCTCTGATATCCTTTTTTCTGTTAATAGGGCAGATCACATCAAATGCGCAACACTAACACTCTCAGCCAACTGCAAGAGTCTTAAAGATAATATTGATTTAGATAAAGGACAAAGAGGTTCAAGAAAGTCTATGCCAAATTAAATACCAGTTTATTGAATCACTTATTATGAATACAAGCATATTAGTGGATTTATTTGACCAGCTAATCTCTGGAATAGGCAATTCTTAAGTAATCATTTTTTGTTTGCGTTAATAATTGAATTAGAATGGAGTACAATTGAAATATAATTAGCAATTCAAATCAGATTCAAATTTGTGAAAAGTACCCTGAATTTCAATTGTAGCTAATTCGCAAGCATTGTACGAATTTAAAGTGTTTGGAATTTTATAACATTTTCCTTTTCATATTCTGACATATCCAGCTACACAATATTTTATATTAGCAAGTTTTACACCAATTAAAAAATGTGATGTCAAATGAATTAGAATATTTTTTACCATTTTCTGTTCTGATTTGACAATTACAGTATAAAATGATTGGCATAAAATTAACTAAAATAGTTACAATTAATTTAAAAATAATAATAATCCATTTTCAATCAGCCTGGTTTATTGCAAATCCTTCATTGCATTTTGTGGTATAAATGTCAACATAAAAGTTCTTAGTGTTCCACAAACTCAGAAATCCAGTTACACAGTGACCATGACTTTCATTTCATTCAGAGCATTTTCACTTGTTTTTATATTTTGTGACATTTTACGTCAGGGTTATCCCCTGAGAATTTTGCTAAGCATGTCTTGATTGAGAAAACAGAAGGAAAACAGAATGTATATTCAAAAGTATAATAACTTAATGCACCAAAGACCTTATTCTCTTGAGACTGTGGCTGAAGAATTTATTGATATGCTCTGTGCCTCTAGTTTTGTTTTCGCAAACATTTAAGAGGAAGTTGTCTTTTCTTATTGAAAAAATATATACTAGTATCACTACTATTGGCATTGTAACTCAGTGAAAAGCTCTGCTTCTTAAATTTCAAGAACATAGGCTGTTCTGCCATTATGAGAAACACTCAGAACCTACCAGGATCTGCCCTATTGCCTTTCTTGTAGAGAAATAAGATAAAATTTTAATATTGTTAATATTTCCTATTACTCGTGCTTTAGAATCAGAGATTTGTTGCAACATGAGCAGAATGGAATGAAGAATTCCAGCTGCAAAGTTTCCTGATTAAACTACCCCTTTTTTGTTGTAAGTGGCCAGAACTGGTACACACACATAAACAAGTTGTCACACATGCCCAAGTTGTATATTGTTCAGGTACGTATATACAGAACCAAACATGTGCAAGAACAACAGCGTTATAACAATACCCTGATTTCATTTGATACAGATGGTTCTACATACTGTTTCTGTAGCATATAAAACTGTAGCATCTGGCCTTTTGCTGTCCTTCTTTGAAGTATTATTCAGCTGTAATTGTGAATCATCACATTTACAACAATGTAGATGTGACCTGCCTATCCTGGCATAAGCAATCAGCAAAGCGAACAAAATCAGTAAAGAACAAACTCAGTAATGCCTTCAGAAGAACTTAACCTTTTGCTTTTCCCATATTGATGTTCATTCGTGAAAAAAAGACAGACAAAGAGTGGAATTACCTTCACCCTGGGCATTTCAGGAAAAGAACTGCTGAAGTTAAAAATGGTTGACTCCCTGCAAAAAAAAATGTTATTTTTATATTTAAGAGAGGAAAGCAGCAATTTTTTTCAAGTTTTAACATCTCTTCTGTAGCTTTGTCCTCTCTAAACAGGTTTGCACAAGCTGCTTCCACTATTGCCTAAATAAAAATCATTAAGGACTCAATCAACAAAGTAATTGTTTATGTTAACTAAGAAAGGACAGTGCCTACTAATATAGGCTCAAAATTACTGAAACTCATGTGAACAGCAATAGCTTGATTTTGATCTGTGGTATTCAGCAATGCTTTCATTAAATATCACTGCTTGTGAAAATATACACTCCTACACCTTTATTGGAAAATTAATGATTTTGAGTGTCAGTATCAGAACATACCAGAAAAACACATTCTCTAGTATCTACAGTTGTGGTGAGCTTGGTTGTAATCCTACAGTCACATAAAATGGAATTATTCCTGCTACAGATGATTATAGATTATTCCTATTAGAATGGATGTCAAAGTCTTTTTCAAGAATAATACAGAATAAAGAATTAAATTACTGAATATTTATTGAATGCAGTGAAAAAACTCAGAGAAAACTGTACATTTCTTCTGAAATTCTGTTGAAATGTTTGGGAATCAACCACAAATTACAAACTATTCCCCTATTTGTGTTTCCGGTAAAACAAACAGAAACACATAATCAAGTTCATATTTCGAATATGATGACAATTCAATTTGTAATACATTTGGGGAGACAGAAGTGAAATTTCATAAAAAGTCCAATCCTTACCCAGACTAAAACCAATATACAATGGAATTTAAGTTTGCTGTGCTTTAACAGTGGTTAATTTAAATTAGCATTATGTTTGCAGGTTAGAATGCAGAATTCTGTATTAGACAGTTGAATTGCAGTTGCATTCATAGAGCTGAGCCTCTTCATGTAGGACTCACAGCAGGAACACACTAATTCTTCTGTCAGAAATCCTAACATTCTCCAGAGGTTAGACATACAAAATTGCAGCAATCCTTTTCTCAATGTCAGCAATAAATATTTTTCTTCCTTAAACTCCAAGTGTCTTGTTTATTTAAAAATATACAGGAAGGAGAAAAGTAAGTGTTAATAATAATAGTAATAATAATATCACAACTGTCACACATTTATGAGACTTTACCCTAAGATGAAAGCAATAACTTCTGATATTGACTGTTGGGATACGTAACTGTAAACGTCTTCTTTATTTGGCAATAGACAGGTGAGAAAAATGTCAGCCCTGCAACATTCTTACCACCTGTCCTGATTTCAGCAGGGCAATAGTTAGTTTTCTTCTCAGTAGCTAAGTGGTTTTCGGATTCTGGGCGAGAATAAAGTAGATAACACACTGATGCTTTTGTTATTGCTAAGTAGTGTTTAAGTCAAGGACTTTTCACTTTCCCACTATCTGCTACTGAGGAGCTGCAGAAAAAGCTGGGAGCATGAGATCAAGGCCAGGATCAGTGACCCAAAATATCCCAAAGGGATATTCCATACCACAGAACATCACATCCAGTATATAGTCTAGGGAAGTTACCCCAAAGGGCACTGATTATTGCTTAGGGTCAGATGGAGTTTCAGTCAGCAGGGGGTGATATAATTATTTTGTGCATTGTTTGTTTTCCTTGGGTTCTGTCACACTCTTTCCCTTTCCTTATAATCATCATCAGCATCATCATTTGTTCCAATTATTAAATTGTTCTAATCTCAACCCACAAGGTTTACCTTTTCTTTCCGATTCTTGTCCCCATGGGGGATGAGAGGCAGAGAGTGAGCGAGCAGCTGCGTGGTGCTCAGTAGAGTCTGTGTTGCTCATGTTGGTAGCTAGAAAGCTATTTCCTTTCTTATCTAGACCCATGAGCCTTTTAATCTTATTGGCCAGTGAGTCGAAGGAGACCCACATGTGCACAGATTGAGCTCTCATCCTAGGATTAATGCAAAGACCGAGCCTAGGATGTGATGATGGGTATTCGGCAGTCTTAGAACAAATATTAATGTCAAAAAATGTGCAAATGTGGGTGTGCCTGTGTATGGAGGAGATCTGTGTGTGTGCCAGTAATGAACCTCCATCCCAATCAGTTGAAAACAGGATTGAGATTAGGTCTCTTGCCCTCATATGTGTGAGAGTGCTGTTGGTGTTTACCTGGGTGCAGGTAAAGGCACTGTATCCTGTTGTACTGATCAGCACGTCTGGTCATGCCTGTGTGCAGGTTTGTGTGCACACAGACACCTGCAACCTTTGGAGCTCACCCTCACTACTGGCTCAGTTGAAGTTTCACAGGATCTATCTTCCCTTAACAGTTTCACTGGAGATGTACTGTCTCTTACAATGAGAAACAACTGAAACTAAATTTACTCAGTAGCATAACTTCACTGTTCTAGGCACATTTGTATGGGTTGCTGGTTTTAAAAATAAAGTCTTAGTCAAAGTTATTGTACTCTGAACTATATTTCATCAAGAAGTCAATGTTACGCTTTTTCAAAAGGGTGATTTTAGTGTTCCCATCTCTACAAATCTCTGGAGCTACCAGCTATACTAACCCTATGCAGTGTGATTGGGCTTTTTACATTTAAGAAACTTAAAACTCTATGGACAGCTGCCAGAAGTTAAAGCAATGAAACAAAGAAAAAATATTTATAATTTTTAAGATTCCACAATAACTTTAGCACAACAGCAAAATATCTAAATGAAAGAAAAAACCAAATCAATTAGCATTGTAGCACTTTAAAGCTCTTTTGAAATGATAGATATAGTTTCCTCTTGAAAACCATCATCCTAGGAATCCTCTGATAAAGCCATCAAAGTGCCTTTTTGACAGCTTCTGGTTAATACTAGTACACCAAATGATTATATTTTTCCAAAAAGAGTAAGGTCTTTGACATAGATATTAAAAAAGTTCTGCCGTGAATAAAAGTCAAACTAGAAATTCTTAATTAAATCGATATTAACAGTGGTCACACAACATACAAAATCTGCTTAATGTAAGTTACTACACAGATGCTCCAGAGGCTCTTCAGAGCTGGTCCTGAGAGGGCCCCTGACACTCACTCTGCATGCAGCAGAGCAAATCCCACCTTGCATCTCTTTGAGATATTCTTACACTGTTCCTCTTACCAGTGGAGTTTGGCCTCAGCTGGCTGGACCTGGCCTGCAGCAGCACAGTTTCCTTGCTGCTATGCAGTTCTTCTACTTGTTTAGACTACTCTGATTTTTAACATTCTTATAATAAATGTTTAATCCTTTGTCTACACTGAAACTGAAATACAGATAGGCAAAGTCTAGCAGTACCACAGCTCTTATATTTCCAAAGATACTTAAACATAAAGGAGTAGTGAGTAGCAAGGTGGGGGAC
Organism: Orthonyx spaldingii; assembly: GCA_013397795.1. NCBI lineage: Eukaryota > Metazoa > Chordata > Aves > Passeriformes > Orthonychidae > Orthonyx > Orthonyx spaldingii. Next base: position 118,488 of record VZTJ01005971.1, read on the forward strand.
AGGGTCTCCTTGAAGATGTAGCACAGCATAAGACAGTGCTCTATTAATACTAAGTCTTGCATACTTTTCAGAGTCTGTCTAATCAAAACTATCATTAAATATAAAACATTTCTTAACAGAAAAACAAAAGACAGACATATATTTCCTTTAAAAAAGCCAACAAAGTGATGTTTTCAAACTAAACCTTCAGGTTTTTTTAAAAGGTGACATTTGATTGTTAAAATTGATGTAGCAGAAATTACTCTCCTCCTTGTTTTTTGTCTATCATCTTTTGTGTTACAAAATGTTTACAGAGAAAATTTTCCCTTTTTTTCTTACTTTTTTGCTCTCAAAATATCATTTGCATGTTGTTTCAAATAACTCACTCTAGTCATTTTGTCAGTTTTGTAACTGCTTCTGTCCATTTTATAATTTCACGCATGACATTTTCCATTACCTTTAAGTAGCCAGTGGCAGTTATTTAGAGAGTTTTTTCCTTCAAAATATTTCCATGGAGATTAAAATTAAATAGTCATTAAAATAAGTTGTTTTGTTCCTGTAAAATAGCTCTTGCACAGCACTGGTCTTGCTGAAATTTACAATTTACATAGAATCATAGAAATATTTAGGTTGGAAAAGGCCTTTAAGATCATCCAGTCCAGGAATTTAGAATCTATGTGTGTGTGTGTCTGTGAACACACATCTGTCTGTGGGTGATGAGTCATGGTGGTGATGCCCTTAAAACACCAAGAGAAGTATTCAGATAAAGACTAGAATAATAGACAGACTGACACAGCTGTTCCAGTCCTTCTGAAGATTAAGGCACTAATATACTCAAGAAACTCATGTTTTGCTGTAGTAAATAAACATCTCTTCAATGTTTTTCACTGTATTCATCTACAACAGCCCTGAAGAACAAAGAATGAAAGTAGGTGCTTGTGTGAAAAGAGACAAGAATTAAATTTCAAATGTACCATGGAAGAAAGGCCATGTAGTGACGCAGCAAATCATACTGGGGAAAAGAAACCCCAGTATTGCTGAATATAAAATAATAATTTGAAACTTAAATGTAATTTTAAAAATACAAGACCTGTAAGACAAATATTTGTCTTTTTAAATACAGAAAACATGAAATTAAACATTTTGTTTATTTTTCATGGGGCCAAGACAAAAGCAGCTGCCAGCTGTCTTTTGAGAAGAGAGAAGAATTGGTACATTTTTGAGATGAAAAAAATTGTGAAACTTATTCTTGTAGTTAGGATGTATTGTGAGATTCTAGAATATTAACTCTCCAAAAATGCTTACTACTTACTTAAGAAAAAAGACAGTAACAATACAGCAAACCAGTAGTTACAATTGGTACCACAGGTATTCCCAAAAGAAAAGTAACCAAGACTAATCATAAAATTATGGCAGCTGAATATATTTAACTACACTGATCGTGTCTGTAAGGTACATCTCACAGTTATTACAGCTTCTTAGCATCTGACATCACCATGCTCTACAATAAAAAAGCCTCCTAGAAATTTCTCCTGAAGAACAGTCAGATTTGTTAAAAATATCTGATTGAGTGAAATCTGTAAACATCACACATTCAGCTGACACCAAAATACTGTGTGCTCCATAAACCAGGATTTTTCTTTGTATCTTTGAAATGTTCAAATAAAGTTCTGAACAAATCTCAGTTTGAACTGGATGAACAAGTTTTCCCTGTTTCTGCTAAAATACAGAAAATAGTCTTCAGAATAAACAACATATAAAGCTAACTTAAAGACAAGGTGCTTTTAATTTATTTATTTTCACATCTTAAATTTACATATGTAAATGGATCTAGGCAAGCACACTTCAATACAAATTACCTGTTTAGTCTTTTGATAGCTTATCTAGACTCCCTCCCTAACATAAAACCTTCAACTTCTTATATAAAATTTTCAGTATGTTGGAAAGAAAAATCTACAGCTGTGAAGACATAAATTCACATTACAGATTAAAATATTGAAAGATCATAAAAAATCAACAGTAAAACAGTAGGATTATCTGAAGGCTTTCACATAAAACTGTTTGTAAAGGCAAAAGTAGATCTCCCACAATTGCACTTTTTCACAGAAACATTTCACCACAAGTATGTATTTAACTCAAAGCAAAAAAATTGCACTTGAGGAACAAGAGATGTAAACCAGAATAAAAAGCCAATTCAGCTTTGTTCTGTGACCATCAGAGTTGCCTCACAGTACTGTGAAAAATGTAGTTTGAATTCCTCATGCTGTTTTCTTATGCTTATGATAAGACCGTGCTCTTGTATCAGATATCAGATGTGAGATCAGTAGGCTTGTGTGCTTAAAGAATGTTTTCTGAGTTTACCATCTGTTAAAAGTCACAGAACTGTAAAATCATATAATCATTTATGTGAGAAAATACCTCTAAGATCATCGAGCCCAACCCTTAAACCAACACTAAACCACGTCTCTGAGCGCCACATTTACACATTCTGCCAGTAACACCAGTTTTGGAACCAGGTATTGATTAGCTGTCTCTTTCTGTTTCTTCCCTCATCATTCCCTGCAACTGGAAGGACACTACTTGTGCTCCCATCCCTTAATATCTTGTCCCAAGCCCCTGAATTCTCTCTCAACTGTCCTCTGACTTCTTGTTAGTATTTCATTGCTGACCACCTGAGAACCAATAACAGATGATAATCTGAGGGCTCTACTAGGGTGGGAATCTTTGTCTTCCCATGTTTAACCCAGGCCCCAGGGAGACAGCAAACTGCCCTAAGGAGTGTATCCGGTATTGCATATTGGGCCTTCTGTTCCCTTCAGAAGGGCATCTCACATAATTTTTTCTTGATGGAAGCAGTTTGATAGTGGGTGTAGCGTAACATAACCTCAGGGACACTTCCAACATAGATGAACCTCTTTATTGTGCAGTTCCACTTGCAGAGTCTCATGCCTTCTGTGCAAGGGCACCTAGGGAGGTGAGGCAGACACAGAGAAGACGTGGCTCTGTGTTGGTCCAAGATATAATAGACTTCCATAGTACATTTTTAATAATCCAAGAATCTAAATAATTTTAAAAATTTAGCATTGATAAAATGTCATGTTTAAATGAGAAAAATTTTATGGTGTTCAGAAAAGGTTACATCCATATCTGATTAATATAAGGCTCACCAAATTTAGTAAATTATTCATAGGAATAAAGTTAAATATTACAAATATGCAACATCAGATATTCAGTTTCAATAAACTAGGAGAAATGAAGTTTTCCTAATGTGCCTTGTGCATTTCAATCACAATATTCTTTAATTAAAAGCCAAAAATTAAATTCCACAAAGCATTTTCCAATGTTTTGTAACCAGACCTTTATTTTGTTCAGGTTACAAAAGAAAGTATTCTTTTCTTTCCCTAGAAAATGTAAGACTCTCTCAAATCTTTAAATTTGAAACAAATATGGAAATAAATTATGTAAAGGTATAATCAAAATGTTTTCTTATTCTCAAGGAGAAGTATGTCTGCCTATAATGTGAAAAGAAAGGGAAATTAATGTTATTCTTTTCACAGGTCAAAAATCTCTTTTCTTTGCACAGCAATCTTACCTCCAACTGCGACAAATCAGGTACTTTGGTTTCAGAGAATATTATACCTCCTCATTGACTGATATATTGGTAGTGATTTTGAACTCAACTACATATTTTCATTTTTGCAAAATATAAAACAAGTTTTTTGTTTCTGTATTTAAGTTACAAATAGATGAAGATGATACAAATATAAAGATGAAGCTTGATATATAAATGATGCTACAAAATGGCCCATTATCTTGGTTATTGCTATCTGCCACAAAATGGGAAAAGGGTTCTGTCTTTTTTTAATGTGATGTCCTGTCTATACTATTACCAATTTCTTTTACAGAAAACATTAAATTTTGATATTATTTTTAGTTTTCAGTCCTGTTTCTATGGAAACTATTATAGCTGTAGTTTGTTAAAACATTTGACAAATGTTATTCTATTGGTTATTATAATCAGATACATGCCAGAATATGAAGGAAAAAACCTGAAAACTTAGCTCCATATCTAGTTATTCAAAAATCCTGATGGGGTAACACAGTGAGCTTTCACCCAAACTAAAATTCAGTAAATATTGCAAAAGTAAGAAGAGATTTCAAATTGCCAAAGTCTGCCATCACATCTTATCTAAATGAAAAATTAAAGAACTACCTTGGGCAATAAATGAGTACTGTTTTACTCAGGAATCTGTGTTATTCAATAGAATCTTAAGAATGAGATACAGAACATAAATGTTAGCAAACTTAAATGAAGTTATATTATTGGATGATTGCAGTAGCATATTTACTGAACACCTCAATTTCATTTAAAGGTTTCATTGATCTTGCATAATCTGGCATTTTTTCTTCCAAAGCACTTATTTAAACTCATGATATCACTGTAGGATCACATAATTTTCAAGGACAGGAATTTTCAGAGGTGTTTCACAAAAATAAGTGTACATTCTAACATATGTAATTACACCAGCAGGTTATATCTTCATCTTGCCTGCAGGCAGATTGAAGCTGCAAGTTTCAAACTAAACGTTAACATTTATTTACATTCTTATTTGATTGGATAGGTTCGGGTTGTTTTTTTTTTTTTAGATTAAATATTTTATCTTTTGTATTGTGTTAAAGGCTCAGAGTCTTTTCTTCATTTTCTTTGCCCATAATTTTTCAATATATTTAGAAAATGGTCAATACAATAAAATTTGGCATCTCCAGATAAGCATGTTTTCAGGCACCTTCTAATGGTTTAGAGAATAAAACATGGTCATGTTCATGTCTCCCATCCACAGGAAAAAAAAAAGATGTTATAAATTCTAAATCATAGAATTTATTTTATAATAAATTTTATTTATCATAAAACATAAACTATTCAATGTGCAGAAACACACCTGAACTCTTTCCTGCTGACAAATGAAAGACGTTGGATCTCAGAGAAACCTCACACTAGTTTATGGGAAGTTGATGATACAGTTTGCCCAATATATATTTTGGGATTTGTTTTCTGAGAATATCTGTGGGATCAGTTGGATTACACTCTTATTTATTTCTCTACAAATATACAGGTTCAAACAAATTCTGATTCTCTAGTGGAATATCAGTTACAGAAAACTTCATATATATTAAAAAAAACAACCAGAAATTTATAACATATTGAATCATTGAGATTAAAAATAGACCACAAGCAATAAGCTCAAACAGCAGTGTTTTGAATGTTGATTACAATATTTAAAATCTAGAATAATGTAAGTGGAAGAGTGGGACTTGTCCTCTATCAAATACTAACCCCTAGCTGATTAATAAAAATGCATATATGTAGAGATAAAGAAACAAAAATTTTAAAACAAAATGAAGTCAAAAATATACTGTAAAGCACTGACCATTCTTCCAGGATTTGTGCAGAGGGTTTGGTTGTATGATCCTTTTCTTGAAAGTAACCATCAGTTTATCATTCAGCAGCGCACAATATGTTTCTCAGTCTCTATTACACTATTATTTTTATACATACGCTTTCCCCTGTAGCTAAGAGGTAAGCAGTGAGACCTTTCACTCAGTTTAAACTTTGGAGTCCATCTAGAAGACTACTGTATTCTTTCCCACCATTTTACTGTTCTAAAGACTTCTCATTAAAAAAAAAAATCATGAAAAAAACCCAGTGTAGTGCTTTGAGTTTGTTTACCTGAGTTTTTTGGTTATACGCTAGTACACTTACCAGATTTTATTTAATTTTGCTGTGAGATAAGGATTAGGAGTAGGTAAAGTAGGCTCAAACTTTAAAGAATATAAAGAGAGTTTATTAACAGATCTAAAAGGAAGGAAAAAAAATTAAGAACTAGAACAAAACTGTCAGAACACTTTTGCTCTTCCCACGTCTCCATTTTTTTAATGACAATACAAAAAACCAACACTTTGACTTGCAGTCAGTTTACCACTTCTAAATTAGTTTTTCTTTAGTTCATTTAGGGAGAGGAGGTTTTTTTTGCTTTACTACATTGACTTTTCCACTAGAAATACAGTTTTTATGGTTTTCAGCCTCACAACTAGCAGCCACCTAGGAGAAAAAGATTCTTGCTTGTTGTGGAACATCCCTCCCACACCAGTA